>PVKE010008455.1:0-47676 GCA_004027555.1 Craseonycteris thonglongyai | reverse complement strand
CACCATCATCATCATCATCATCACCATCCCAACCATTTCACCACCCCCACCATCATCACCATCCCCACCCCCACCATCATTACCATCCCCCACCTCCACCATCATCACCATCCCCACCATCTCCACCACCCCCATCATTTTCATTAGCCCTCACCCCCACCATCATCACCATCCCCACCATCATCACCATCCCCATCTCCCCACCATCCCCACTATCATCACCATCATCACCATCTCCACCAACCTCACTATCCTGACACCATCATTACCATTATCACTGACCCCATCATCCCCATCATTTTTGTCATTACCATTATCTTTTGCATTTGTATCCAGTATTTTCACTGTAAGCATGTTTGCTATGAATATCTTTGCACAAACATTTTTTGCAGTACAAATAATTGGCTATAAGGCAATTTCTCCATAAAATACAAAAGAACAAAAAGTAAAAGAGGGGGAAAGCTGGGATGGCTCAGCGGGTTAAGTGCTCGCTTTGAAGCCCCGGGGAACAAGGATCGAGTCCCGGCCCCGGCCCATGCGGACCCACAGGCTGAACTGGGGTGTGCCCCCAGTTCAGTTCTTGCAGGGGGCCTATGCGGGAGGCTCCCGGCCCAGTTCCTGCCCTGCGCAGCCCTGTGCCCGCCTGTGGAGTGAATCTATATGGAAAACTAATGTCAACTATGGAGACTGCTCTGGGCCCTCCCCCTTCTCTCTGTCTCTCTCTGTCTCCTCTCTGTCAAAAATCAATAAAATAAATCTTAAAAAAAAAAAAAAAAGAAGTAAAAGAGGGACATTAAAAAGGATATATTAAGGGAAGCCGTGATGGCTCAGCAGGTTATGTACTTGCTTTGCAGGCCCCGGGGTCTGAGGATTGAATCCTGGTCCCAGCATTGGCCCTTGTAGACACATATGCTGAACTGGGTTGTGGCCACAGTTTGGTTCTCACTGGGGTGAGCTTCCCATGTGGGAGGCCCAGGACCCAGTTCCCGCCCTGGGCAGCCCCCGCCCACCTGTGTGGAATAAAACCGTGTTGAAAGCTGATGACATACAACTACGGAGACTGCTCTGGGCCCTCCCCCTTCTGTCTCTCTCTCTCCCTGTCAAAAACAATAAAATAAATATTAAATAAAAAGGATATATTGAAAAATTAATAACAAAATTAAAAGACTATTGAAAAGAATGAATATGTATTGTCTTCAAAGGCTTTTGTTCATAGTATTATGCATTTCATTTTGTTGATTCATCTCCTTGGTCAGCATCACACTGTCTTTCACTGCAGTTTCTTTGCTCATGAAAAGTGAGTGGTTATCATCTTCCAACTAAAGAGTAGACATTAATGCTCTCAAAGACTGTTCAGTTAGTGGCTATTTGCATAGCCTGGTGCACTTGGTGTTGATGCACAGAAGGGAGACTGCACATGAAGGGTTTGTAAACTGAGATGCAATTGTAGTGTAACAGAGGCCGCAATCTGGCATCACACGTCACTGCAGTCTGCTTTACAGGCAGTTGAAGTCATCCATGATTTTCACACCACCCCGTGTACTCGTAACTGTATAGAGCACTACGGGGACTGAGAGTCACATAATATAAAAGTGGGAGTACTGCGAGGACCTGGTCAATGGAGAAACGAAACCACACTGACAAAATACATGAAGTCTGTCAAACATAAACCAAACTGTCAATCAGTGTTTATCTTTTACAGGTAAATAGCCGTACAGCCACTTAAACTGTGCATCAAAAATACTTGTGGCAAAGATGTTCACAGCAAACATGCTTACGGCAACAACACCTATTATTAGAACCCTCTGCATCGTTCTTGTGACCACCCTACAGTGATGCTTGGTGGCTCAGGGTTTGGCCTGGGAAGACTCACTGGGTCTCCAGCCATCATCACTCGCCACCTGAGCTCGGGCAGACTCTTTAACTTGCCTAAGCCTCACTTTCCTCGTGTATAAAATGGGCTCATTCAGAGAGAGACTACATATGAAGTCCTTTGCACCTTGTCTGGCACACGCTGTCAGTACAAGTTAGCTGTTGTTTTCACTGTTTATTTATTATTCTTATTGTGAATCAGCCTTCTAAGTAGGTTGATACCATATGTCTGATCTGCAGAATGGAAATGAGTCCTCCCCTTACTTTTCAGATGACAAAGAGAAGGTCTAAGAAGCAAAGACCCTTGTGCAGGCAGCAGAGCTAGGGGGCCCGGGCAGTGGGTGGGGATGGTCTGCAGGACCCCTCCCTTCATGCCTGCCTCTTTCAGTCTCTCCTCAGCATAGTCTCCAGGACACTGACACCTGATGGCTTGTCTGCTTGCCTCTAAAGACATAAATGCAAGCTTATCAAACAAAAGTCACACTTAGCCCTGCTGTCTTAACCAGTAAGTTCCACCATAATCTATGTTCTTCAGTCCCCATAAAGAATACATAGGTCCCCACAGAGCTGATGACATGCTCCAAGGCTGACCTTTGGCACCACCCCCCACCTGCAGCCTGGGTCCCTGTGGCCTTGGCCATGTCACAAGGCAGGTGGGGTGGGAGGCAGACAGGTGGGGAAGAGTCCCGAGGTTCTGCCCACAGCTGGGCACCCCGAGTCAGTGTTTAAACTTCTCTGGCCTCAGTGTCCTCGTCTGTAAAATGGACTTACTGATGGTATCACCTTACTATTTGTGACAAGAATTAATCAAATGACATGATAAAGCACTTAAGCCAGCGCCTGGCCTCTGAGGAAGGCTCAACATGTTCTAGCCAAAAGAAGGAGCTGCTGGGCTGTAGGTACCCTCGGGTAGGGCAGCCCCATGCATGTGATGTGGCACAGCGAGAGCTGGCCGGGGCTCGAGACACCAGGCTGGAGTCAGGGTGGGAGTGCAGGGCAGGTGGGGTGGCGGACACTGAGAAGGAGGGAAATGGGGTCTGTGGCTAAAAAAACATAGTTCAGGTGGAAGTCAACGCTCTTCAAGTTTGTCCCAGTTCTGCAGTGGCTCTGCTCTCCTAGAGGCAGCAGAACCAGCTCACACCCAGAGCCCGTCTTCTGGGAAAGGGACATTGTTTTGGGGGCTGGGCATGGGGCACTCGGTCACCCAGCAGCTGGGCCTGAGCTTTAGGCAGGCACCTCGAGGAGGGGAAGGTGTGAGTGACCTACAACCCCTGACCTTTTGGAACACCCAGCTTACGTGAGGTGGTGGCCCTGAGGGATAGTCACTATGCAGGCACTTCTGTTTCTGCACATTGTAGGAACACATGTCCTTCTCCCAGGTTAGGTGTGGCCATGGCCTCACTTCAGCCTGTAAAATGGGAGGAGGGACATGGAGCACTTCTTGGTGGACATTTAAAGGGCCAATGCAATGTTGCCTTCCTTCCACCTAATGCCTGGGCAACATTCCAATAAAATGACGGGCAGTTTCCCACCAAAACACAGTTGGCTTTGGTATGAGATGTACCCTTTGCCTATAATGACCCTCGTTCGGTATTAGGCCACTGAGCACGGGGGTTTATTGGTTCCTGCAGCACAACTGAACCCACCCTGAGAAGCTACTGCGACAAAGCCAGTGCGTGGGAGATAAGCAGAGAGACAGCAGATGGTAGCGGCATGCTTGAGCAGCCCAATGTCCCCACAGAAAGCTGGGAAGCACTCTGGGGGAGGAAGTGGGGCTGGAACACACTGAGGACCTGGGTACATAGGCTGGAGGTGGGGGCAGGACTGAGGCGTGGACAGCATTGTCCTTCTTCCATAGGCTGGGTGAGTGTGAGAGAGAAGTTCAGCTCAGATGCAATGCCATCTCATCATGACTGAGTGCCATGGTGCCTGGTGTCAGACCGGAAGGCAGGGGACAGGGAATGGGGGCCCTGTCTGTCCAGAGCCATCTCTCTTCCTACAGGAAGGTGTGAGTGTTAGTCTGTGCTGTTGGTCATTCTTTCCTTAAGCAAAGCCTTTGCTCAATATATGTGGGACTCAGTAAGAGACACCGGTACCCAACCTAAGAGACGATTAGATAAAGGTGTGGTACATATATATTATACAATAGAATATTACTCGGCCATAAAAAAGATGGAAATCCCACCATCTGCAACAACATGGATGCACCTAGAGAGTATTATGCTCAGTGACATAAATCAGAGAAAGACAAATGCCATATGATTTCCTTTATATGTGGAATCTAAAGAAAAAATAAATGATCAAACAAAACAGAAACAAACTCAGAGATACAGAGAACAAAACTGCTGGTTACCAAATAAGAGGAGAGTTGAGGGGATCGATGAAAAGGAGAAGGACTTAAGAGGCAAAAATTGGCAGTTACAAAGTAGTCTCGGGATGTAAAGTACAGCATAGGGGATACAGTCAACAATATTGTAATAACTATGTGAGGTGCCAGGTGGTACTAGGCTTATCAGTGGGGATCACTTTGTCAAGTATGTAATTATCTAACCATTATACTGTACACCTAAAACTAACATAATATTGTCGGTCAACTGTAACTGAAAACTAAATCTTAAAAAATACACTGAAAAAGAAGAAAAAAATACTATGATCAGATGTGCAAATGGCACAAGTACACACATGTACAGGCAATAGATGTCCGGAGCAGTCCCCAACATCACACAGGGAACACCAGGAAGAGGAGGGTGGGGGTGTCCCCATAAGGACAGTGTGACTGAGGAGGTTCTGCAGGAGCCGGCACCAGGAATGGGAAGACAGGCCCAGCGCGGAGGCTAACGAGATGTGAGCTCACAGCTGGGCTGGGCGAGCGGGTGGCTCCCGCGGTGTGATGAATGCTCAGGTCCGAGCCCCCGGCGGTGACCATGGTGCTGCCCTCATCTTGTTAATCCCCCTGAGTCCCGGACAGCAGGGCTCCTGCTCTGGGTCTGCTCATTCTGGGCCAGGATTCGCTCCATATTGAGTATTTTCAACTGGAAATCGTGGCAGGCTTAGGAAAAGAACTTCCACAGAAAACATGAGAAAGAAGGTTCTTGGCATTTGGGAACTTGGTAAAGGATTCGTCTGCCTGAAATGGGGGGTTTGAGGTGATGCTTCTTGGACAGAAACCACTTGACTTACTTCATGTAGTCCTTCAAAGGGTTCAGAACCATACAGAGAAAGGCATAAGCCACCCTACAACTTGTGCTCAGTCTTACGCATGCTGTCTCCTTCCTCCCCACAAGGTATATTTATAAACTCTGAAAAGTAATTTCAGGGAAAAAACATGTGGCCTTAGCCCAGTGCTGTAACAGTGGAAGTGTTTTGTTTCTGCCTCGCGGACACCTTTTAAGTCAGTGTGGTGTTATTTACAGGCTGACACACGTGACTCCTGGAGGCCAAAGCCCCTCAGATGTCACATGGCTTCTCAGCATGGACGCTCTAAGGAAGAGGCTATGGGCTGGGGACAGGTCCTGTTACTCCATCAGGGTTCCTCCCAGGCCACACACCGGGATTCAGAGCACCTGCTGCCACCTCAGCCTGTCTGTCTGTCTGCCTAAACTTTCCTGGACCCACTCAGCAGGTCAGTCCCATGGGCTCGACCAGGCAGCGGGAGCAGGGCTGTGACCCATGAGGACAGTGAGCAGCCCGGTCCCTCTGATGCTGTGAAGACAGAGCTCAGAGGCCTCTTGGCAGATGCCTCAGGTAAGACACGGTGCCCAGGGTTGTGAGCATTGTCTGCTGGAAGGAAGAGGAATTTCTGCCTGGGTGCTCCCCCTCTGTGCATAGTAAAGGGCTTTGTGTGCCGGGTCCCACAACAGGACACCGTCAGGACCCAGAGGGGATGGGGAGCCTTCCTCTCGTCACTTGTCCAGGTGCTAGGTGTGACCCATCCCCATGCATGAACTATGTCATCCCACACATGTTCCTTGAGAACCTACTACGTGCTGTTGCTGGGGATAAAGGAGTGGGGTCACACAGCCCTTGTTCTCACAGAGCATATAGCCCAGGCCTCCCCAATCACAGAACCCCTGAGATTAGGACCTGAGCCCTCCCTACATAAAAGAGACAGCAAGGCCATGATGTTGGAGTGAGTATATTCCTGGAAACGCCCATATTTTTTAATCTATTTCCTCAGTGTCCTTTTCTCAGTACTAAAGAAGACAGCAGCTTACTTGTCCAAAATAAGCGATCCCCCACCCCCCACCCAGGGGCAGGAGACTGCTCCACTGAGGCATTCACAGCCACGGGGCCTCTCAGGGACCATTCTCTAATGACCTTGCCAGCACCAGGCTCTGGTATGGCTATAAAATAAGGTGACCAGACGTCCCGCTTTTGGTGGGACAGTCTCGATTTTTAACAATTTGTCCCACATCCCGCGGCATTTTAAAAAAGTCCCAATTTTTGGAAAGAATGAATGACAAGCTACGGAACGGCGGGAGATAGACCAAACTTTTAATCAAGAACCCCCTCCCCCCTGGTCAATGGTGTCCCGCTTTACCAATGTTAAAATCTGGTCACCTTACTGTAAAAGGCAATGGTTGGAGGCCTCCCAGCCCTGGGGCCCAAGCAGGTGGGGTGTGGAAGGAGAAAGGGGACCATGAAGCAACAGAGGGGCCCTAGAAAGGAGAGCCATTTACGCAAGCCTGGACCTGCCTCTTAAGAAAGAGGTCTGTAATTTGAATAGGCCCAGTGTTCTCACCACTCTTTTTTAAGTGGCAAAAATTGCAAATCACATTCAAGCAACCAAGTACAGACTTGGGCTTCATAACAGGTGATTTGCCGTGAATCCTAATCAGACATTTAGCTGCAACCACCCACCCTTGTTGTGTTGAGGGCATACTGGGTGGCAGGCAAGATGCTAGACACTGACTCAAGAGGGGTGCTGCCTTGACCCTTGCAGTCCACAGGTCAGAGAGGCAACTTTGGATATAATTACTAAAACCCCATGGCAGGGACCAGAGCATTTACCTGCAAGCCAACCACAGGCCAGCCCCAGGCTCAGGGACGGGGAGCCCACAGGGCTGGGCGGGTGACTGGGTGTCCTGCTCTGGGATGGGCTGTCACAGTGGCAGGTCTAATGTATGTTAAGTTTGCCTTCGTGAGTCCCTTTCAGTAATGCATGTAAATATGAGTATGTGATGACAGGCCTCGAAACCAGAGCTTTCCACGCTCTAATACGCTATATCTTTTCAGTGAGGAATTCTAAGGACCTAAGGGCTTGCCTCAGGAAGGACAGTTTCCATGTGAGTGAGCCGCAGTGGCAGAAGTTACCCCGAAGGACAAGAGACCATCATCTGGCCGTCACTTTCCCGCTTCTCACAGCCCCCTCTAATCTTGCCCAGTGGGGACTTCTAACCATCAGCCTGGCACTTCACACCTGAATTGGGATTGCTTATAGAGAACTCCTTATAGCCTTTTTATCCCCTCCTTCCTGACAGGTAGGAACGAGTTAGGCTGCCAGCAAGAGACACCCCCTCTGGCTGACAGCACACAGAGAACATACCTGAGGGATGGACACTGAGCCCACAGAACAGGAAGCCAGGCACTGAGCACCATGGCCAGGGAAGGCCCCACAGACCCAAGGATGCCACCTTCCCGACAGCCTGTCCTGCCCCCCTTGCTTCAGACCAGATGCTGGGAAGTACTGGATTGGCCAAGGTTAGACCATGGGCCTGCTTGGGGGACTGGGGGCAGGAAAGGTCAAAGGTAGCAGGTGGCAGTGGGAGGTGGGCACACAAAGGGCAAATGTGGTAGAAATAAGAAAGGGGCAATGAGTGGGCTGGATGCTGGGTAATCCTCACACCACCCCTCCCTGGAGGAAAGCTCACAAGAAATGTACAGGATCCGAGGGAAGAAAAGACAAGTCCTAAAAGCCTCAAAACACAAGCCTAATGGATGAAAATACTACCCACAATGGAAAATACCTTGGAAAAATGCCTCCCCTACATTAATACAGTCAGTCACCCCAAACAAGACCCCCAAAGAACCTTTCAAAAAAACAGCTGATTCAAAAGTTTATATAAAAGACAAAATGTGGAATGGGCACAATTTTGAAAAATGACAATAAAACGACAGTAATTGGAGTAACGTAGATGAAACAGAAAGATCAACAGCAAAGCTAAGAGCTGAGAAATGATCGTGTCTACAAGAACTGGGTGCGCCCCTGGACCATCACTGCAGGTAGTGGGGAGACCGTGGTCTCAGCAGGGTCCAGGGGGAAAACAAAGTTGGAGTCATACTGCCTATCACTATGAAATGAAATTTAAGGTGGCTTAAAGATTTCAAAAAACTGTAGGCTTCTATGCATAAAGAAAATATACGACAGCAGCTATTAGACTTGTAGAGAAACAAAACACGTTCATAAAGTCGTGTACATGGACATTGGTGGCAGCAGCTTTGTTCGTCCCAGCCCCACGGTGGTGAGAACGCAGGCGTTCATTCATGAAAATGAGGTGCAGTGTGCTGTTCACTCGGCAATAAAAAGGAAATTACTGATCATTGCAATGTGATTCTCAAAAACATGGTGCTGGGCATAAAGGAAACTGTGCAGGACACTACATACCGTGTAATCCATTCCAACGATCCATAAAAAACAATTTGTGGAGGGAAGCATCCCAACAGAGGTCACTCCTGGGGACAGAAGGGGAGGTAGGAGCATGAGGGAACTTTCTGGAGTGAAGGTAATAATGGGTGTTTGGGTGACATCTGTATCCCTAGTAAAAACTTAGCAAATACACACTTTAAGACTGGTATGTTTTATTGCATGTAAGTTTCATCTTTAAAAAAATTTTTTTTAATAAACAAATTTTAAATGATATGCATGCTTAAGTATTTAGAGTAAGAATGCTGACAACTGAAATTTACTTTGAAATGCATCACAAAGGTGGATTAATGGGTGGGTTGTTAAGTGACAAAGCAGGTACTGTGAAATGTAATATGGACTGTAATCTGGGTGGTAGATTTGGTACTCTGTAAAATATTTCAATTTATCTGTATGTTTGCAAATCTTCATAATAAAATGTTGGAGAAAAAGTTAAGCAACAGGCTAAGGAATAAGTATTTCTAGCATATTAAGAGATATTTTTTACCCAGAATATATAAAGAGCTAACCACCATTAGGAAAAATGAAAAACCCAGTTGAAAATAAAAATAACTGAAACCACACACACACTCACTCACTCCCTTTACCCTCAGAAATGTCCAGAAAAATTCAACCTGGAATATATAAAGAGCTAGCCATCACCTCAGGGGAAGTAGGCTGGGAGTCAGGACAACCTGAGGTAAGATTTGAAATAATGTACATTACTTACACATATACATACATACATACGTATAATTACAAGTATGGCTTGCCTAATTAAAAGGAGAAGTATTCACGGATTGCCACTTTAAAACAAAGGCTGGCTAAGTCATTAACTTTCCCAGCACTTACCTGAGTGATAGTGGTGAGTTATGCACTTATGAGCATGTAAGTTTTCATAGCCTGTGTCCCCATGCCAGCCTTGAATTTCTGTTTGCACACAGGGTCTGTGTGGTTGGCAGCCTCCTAGGCTCTGAACAGGGGCTGTGGACAAGCCCTTTCTGGAGCCAAAGCAGACTGCCCACTGTTCAGGTTTTCCTCCAGCTATGAGTGTGGTGAGATGGCAGGGTCTCTGACATTGTCACTTATTAACATAAGTTGGAGCTGGTTCCTGATCCCCATACCAGGTGCCGAGTCCTGTCTGACCTCATGGGCAGACACTCTGCATGGGTCTTGCCAGCCACTCCAGACCTCTGAAGTGTTTTGCTTCCTATGCCACACAGGGTCATCTTTAAGCAAGAACTCAGAGAACCTGCATAGAGGTCATCCAAGCTGTGACCAACATGGGGTGGGATTGTAGATTTTCGAACACGTCAACTGTTGGGCCACCATATTGTGGGACAAATCAAACCGCTTGCCAAAACTAGTTGAAAGTTTTATTTATATAAAATTCATTAAGAACATAAAAGACTGAGTTTCTTTAAAATCTGCAGATATTTACAGCAGTATTGCACAAAAAAGTGGCAATTACCCTGTCAAAATTCATCAGTGCAAAACACAAGTCAGCCAGGGGAATCGCAATACAAATGCTACATATGCTGGGTCCTGGGGACACGTGAGTGACAAGTCAGCACACACAGATCAGTGCTCTTTATACTGAGTACCTGATGAGTTCTGATACAGTAACTAGTGGTCACAGGACCTGGTCACAGGAACTGGACACGTAACATAGGGAGCTTTTAAAGGCTGGAGTTACCCAAGGTAAAGTAGTCAAGTGACTTCACTGGGAGAGTGGAAATGCTTCTTGCATGTAATGCTGTTGGGAATGGCACAAGCCACCCCAGCTGGTTTAGCGTCACGTGTGGACACATCCCTGCACACACGTGTGCCAAATGGATGCACACAGGCACCAGGCTAAATCAGCAGTGATGACAGAACCATCTGCCCAGGAACCACAAGAAAGTCTCTCGAAAGCGTCCATGTCTAACACCCACCCCAGTGGGGGCCCCAGCCTCTCTCACAGGTGATTGGAGGACATCAACCTGAACAAGCTGACCAAATGGCTCAGGGTCTGGGGAGCTGACCGATTAGCTCCTGAAGATAATTTATCCACACAGAAAATCTCAGAAAGCCACAGAGTGGGTGGGGAAATACAGTCCACCAGTTGCCCACAGGGGTTAGTGGCACAGCAAGGGGTGGAGTGGGGGAGTCTTGATGTCACTCTAGAAGCAGGAGCAGCCCATCCCACCTGTCCCCTGCCCTCAACAGTCTCAGGCAGCTCCTGCAGTAGGGGCATGCTTCTATTTCTCTTAACACTGAGTTGCCAGGGATAAACTTTCAGTGGAAAAATCTGTCCCAACTGCCAATAATACATTTTTTTTTTTTTAAAGACATGGCCTGGAGTTAATAGGATGTGCTTCTGCGAGAAGCTAGATGCTTGGGAACAAACAGAAAGTCACTGGGGTGTTTCTTGGAGAATTTTGTAGCCTGCCAGATATACAGTCTCTCATTGGTGTCTAAGCACGAGCTTCATCAAAGGACAGCAAACTCCAAGCATTTAAGCTCATTGGACCAGAAATACCAGGAACTAAAGCTGGAGGGCCATCCCAGGAAGACCACATGGCCTGCAGTGAGCTGAGAGTCACCACCTCAGACTTAAAGCAATTAACAGGGGACGGCAGAGGTGGGGTTTCGGGGAGATCAACACTTTCCAGAACTTAAGACATTAAATAAGCAGGAAATAAATATACAACATTTCTACAAGTTACAGCACTAGGAACCAGTAGGACACATTACACAGAAAAACAATCTACAATATTTACAATCCTTAATTCTGAAAAAAATGTAGTAAAAACAGTGATTTTTTGCTCATTTATGCTGTACAAAATTTTACAAGAAAGGTAAAGGAAACACGATTGCACGCAGACATTTGGCTCAGTTGATAAGTAAAATATGATCTTCTAATCTAATAAATAGTCAAAATATGTACAATATTAAGAAGGGGAAGCAGGAGAAAGTTGTATTTGACTGTGTATATGTATTTTTTTAATCTGAAGAAAATTTTACCTGGTTTCTCCACAACCAAAAAAAAAAAATCCCCAATCTTCATAAACTCATTTCTAGGCAGGAGTACAGGTAACTGGAAGAATCAGTCATAAAGTTATTTTGGGTGAGTTTATTGCATTTCTGTGATAATCACAGGACACTTTCTAGAAACCTCATGGGAGAAGAGGTGGTCAAGGCACAAAACCCGCATTTCATAAGTCTTCAAAGAGGGAGCTAGTAATTTTTCCTATAAGAAAATGAAAGAAATAAAAAACAAAAACATCAAAGGTATACCACAGGTGGTATACTTTCTGCAGGAGGCATCTTGATCATCAGATACATACAGTACAGAGACACGCAGTCACCTCAAGTCCTGGTGTGACACCCTATTCTGAGGACAACTCAGAATCTCCTACTTCCTCACAAGTCACATACACGGCCAGCTGCTAAGCCAGAGGTAAGTGGCACGTGCGAGCCCTGGGCGCTGTGCCCCGTGCTCCCAGAAGCAGGGTAAAGTGCTCCAGTCTGAGGGACCAGCACATGAGCACACAGATCCCAGGGTGGGGAGTGGGGGGGCCCAGAACCAAATACGTCTTTGGCATGTGTGTCCAGCAAGCCCACGGCTGTGATTCTACTGTCGCTTTACAACCATGTGGCTTTTATGACCCAGCACGGGGTTCCTGACCTGTCAGGTATATAAGCTGTGACTCAACACAGCTTCATAGATATTCAAGAACCCAAGAAGTTATTAGGGGAAAAGGAAATTTTTGAAAAAGAAAGAATATTTGGGATCAAATATCTCTACCTATAGGAAGAAGTATCTATGCTATACACACACACACACACATATATATACATACACACACACATACATATACAAACACATATACATATATATGTATACATATATTTATATAAAACTATGAAGATACACATGGATGAATTTTTCCACTTAATTTAAGAATGTGAAAATGCTGGCCTTTGATGGACCAAAAGCAAATACAATCGTTGGCACTGACTCATTTGAAAAATCAGGTATTTCTTTTTAAAAGCTATTTCACGATCTGAGGCTTCAAAAACTGTAGGACTTAGAGGGTTCACAGAATAATCTGCACCTCCCCTCCAGCCCTGCTCCCCACTTTGTCTCAGGTCTCCCTACTTGTTTAACTGCCTTTGAGATGACCCACCAACCCGTGGGCCCCCACTCATCGCAACCCTCACAGGCTGGCGTGCAGAAGAGTTGGGCGCACAAAGGGCGGCTTGACAAAACACCCAACTGTTCAAAGAGCAACAAACAAGTAAAACAGCAATGTTAGAAGGGGCCGTCTCAGACTTGTGCCGAGTGGACTTTTGGACGGCATTGCTGAAAGCAGAATTAAGCCTGTATCAAAGAGAATGTGCAAGAGTGGGAACCAAGTGTTGGGCACCGAAGACCAGATGAACTCTAAGTTGGATGAAAAGCTAGGATGCCCAGGAAACGGCATCTAAAGCCCCTCCACGGCCTGTGCCAATTTCCCACGAGGGCTCAAGCCTTGACAGGTGGGCGTGCTGGCCACCTGGGACCTCGTGCTGAGTGCATTCTGTGATGAGGGGAAAGTCTGCAACTGGGGGCCTAATGCTGGGTGTCATTACGGCTACTCCCTCTTCAGAACACTTGTAAAGTCCAGCCCACCAAACCATGTGAAAACCAGTACCAAGCACTTTCCAGTTAGTAGGCTACCAGTGCACCGACTGAGCTGTGGATGACACGGCAGCTGCTAAGTCCCATGCTGACCAGGTCACTTTATCACAAAGAGGCACTGGACCAAATCTGTGCATCAGGGTTGACAGACGAGGAGTGTCACAAAGGGATATAAGGAAAAACACAGAAAGAGAATCAAGTTTTGCCACAGAAGCAAACAAATTTGAGGACAGAAATATTTACAAAATGGGAGTGGCATATTAATACAGGCTGACGAAGGGCCCTCTGTCCCGTTAACCGGTCCATTTTATAAGAACTTTTTTGGTATTAATGATTTTTTAAAAAAGGTGAAAGAGGCAATGAATGGCGGAGAGGGGTCATATCATACCTCTCCCATTTAAAAATTCTGTACAATAGCCTCTAAAAATAAACTAAGGCAGCTTCAGAAATTAGCTGGCTCAGTTTCCACTGCAGAGTTTACATAATCCTCTGAGAATAGGCAATAGGTTCTTAAAATTTTAGTATAAAAATCATTCATCAGTTGGTTAAAAATTTACATTTCTTTTGTAAAAAACAAAACAAAACATGTTCTTATTAAAGAAGGTGGAAAAAACACACCACATGTAAACCATTCTTCCATAAAATCCTGCTCCAGAGAACCATGATTTGTACATTTTTGAGCATCCTCGCATTTACATTCACAACAAACTCCATCAGAAAGTCTGCTGTGTGGTGAGGAGCAGATGAGGTCAAGTCTGCTCACGGCTCCACGCCGCTGGGGCGTCTGCCGGCTGCTCCGGGAAAGAACTGCAGGCTGCGTGGCAATGGTGCCAGGAGGCTTGTCGGCTTGAACAAGCGAAATGTCTGCATACATCTCGGCTCCGCAAAGACCCCATCGTCACTGCATCCTCCACACCAGGCGGAGGATGTAACGCAACAGCCGCAGGACTGCCATCTGGGGTTGGGCTCCCGCTGCTCGGTAATTATTCAGAAAGACCTGAAACGACACAAGGAAAGCACCTTACTCTCTCAGCCTTCACTGAAGTGCACAACCAACCCCATTTAAGCTATGGAAGGCACCCCCTGAGGAGCAATGCACCACGGGAGCCCCATTCTCCTTGGGATAGGTGAAGGGCAGGCCATCCCACTTTCCCTGCAAAGAAAGGTGTCACTCCACAAAGGGAAGGCCCACCCACCCTTTTCTCCTCCTTCAAAGGGACACAGAGCAACCAAAAGAATGTTTGGAAAACTCAGGGAGAATCCCCATATCTCTGTGTCCTTGTCATAGAGGCCATGGCATCACTGACCAGACCTGCCTCCATCAGGAAATGCTTCAGCTGCTGGGAAAGTGGCAGCCCCCCCAGCTCCGTTCTGAAGGAACCACTGGACCTGGTGTCCTATGAAGAGAGGTGGGGCTCAGGGGACAGAGAGGAAGAAGTGAAGGTGGAAGGTGCCAATCAGCTGACTGCCCACGTCACTGACACTGAAGTACATTGCAGAACCCATAAGGGTAAATTTCTGGTGGATATAATTTGCCTGGGAAACAAGTGATTTGGGGTCACTTGCCCCAAGAAGCTAAATAAAGTGTGCATGATGCACCACTGCGCCTTGGTTGCTGGCGGGTAGCTCCACTGTACACACGCTGGCCAGCACCGTGCCCACGGTCAGACACAGGCGAGCCACCCCCCACGCTGCACCTGCTGTGGGGAGCAGCTGGAGGAGAAGGCCCCTCTACCAGTGAGCCCCATGTTTATGACAAGTTGAGAGACTGCGCAGAAGGAAGTTGCCAGGTTGACAGGTCTGGGCCCCAGGTCTTCCAGAGGGCCCTGTCCAAGTTCTAGTCCACTCTGAGGTTAAGTTCCAGGTGTAAATTTGAGCACCAAGGTTGGTAACAGAGCACATCTACCTCCATACCAGCAGCTACCACCTGTGTCCCTCAGCTTGGCAGCCGCCCTGGTCAGTTCCTTAATGAGAGCCTGAGCCCAGCACCCTGCTCTGTCTGGGAAGGCTCCTACCGACTCGCTGGCCCTGCCCCGAGGACAAGGTCCCATTCAGCCCCATACCACCCAGACAGCAGCTGCCAACACAGAGCCCTTCAAAGCTGTTTCAACAAGCTCTCGAGTGCCTGCTGGACACACGGGCCATGATAAGGCCAAGGCACTTCCCTTCTCCCTCCAGATCAGACTGGAGGAAATCAGCCCTCTGTCAGCGATTCCTGCAGAGCGCTCCGTGACCACAGTCTGTGATTTTATCGCTGTCACACACCAGATTGCTCTGCTTTGATTTAACTTTCAAAATTACTTTGCTGCTTCAGTGTGAGAAGAATTTAGGGGAAGGTTAATTTTAGTTTAGACTAATATTAATAAGTTGAAAGAGGCTTATTCAAAATAAAACCACAACTTACTAAAACGAAGAAAGGGTGTACAGTGCTGGGCTCAGTAATCACTTGAAGGTGGGAAATCTCATGTCAACCAGGTGTTATTGTGGCCTCAGCAGGACCACAGAATGGGGTCAAAATGACACCAACCAGGGGATGGATCATATCAGGGACAGACCCCAAAAGATCACCCAGCCGATTTTTTTGTCCAGAACTGGCAGCATCTGAGACATCTTCCACCCCACCTTAGAGGGTGGGTGGAGAAGAAAAAGCTACATGACAAAGAGGTCTGCCCAAGGATGTAGAGTTCCACTTCCATCTCAAAAGTAAAGGATGCAGGGCGTGTTCAAGACATGCTGGGCAGGGGGTTGTGGCAGAAGAAACACCCATACAACCCGACAGATGAGATGTCACAACATCTCAGCAAAAACACCAGATGCCCACACTCAGACGTTACGTGTGACAACACAGTGTGAACTTTTAAGCTAGCAAGCAATTGCTTTCGGCCAAAATTCAATGGAGGAAGCCGTTACCACTGACCCCAAGCCCCAGGCCAGCCCAGAACAGTCCCAACACTGGTGCCCTGCCTCGCAGCTGGACGGCACCTCGTGTGCACAGGCTCACTGCCCCCAACCCCGGCAGCCCACGTTGGGCTTGTGCCCACTGCAGGCTGCAGCTGGACACAGCACCCAGGGAGGCCCAGGCGTCACTCCCAGCACACGGTGCATCCCAGCGGGCACAAAACCACGGTGCTCCAGCCTCCAAGGCTGTGGAGACACATTCTCAGCAGTACCAGCGGTATCACAGCCCTCGCTGACTCTCACGCCCACTCATTTAACTATTGCTCCTGGTTCTTCCTGGAAGTGAAAAGCAGCACTTCTTAGGTCCGAGGTGTGCAACACAGCTTTCATCTAAATCACAAAAATGCTTTACAAAGATATACTACTAATACAATGACTCATGTGGGCGAAGGAGGTCATAACTAAAAGAGCAAAATAAACTATTAAGTACAAACAACTTGTGTATTATGGTTCCCTGTCGCTCACATACACAGTCACAGATGCCTGCGTGTAGGACCTCAGCCTGTTGGGGATTTTATCTCTGTGGTCTAGGTCAGGGACTGTGTTATCAGGGTAAACTGGCTTTGTAGCCAGCCCACCTGTCTACCAGGTGACTCTTCAATATCCAGAGTGCGTCTCCCTCCAGGAACCCACCCCTGCAGGGTGAGGACTCCTGCAGCCCCAGGTCTGCGCCCACTAGGTCTGACAGTGATACCTGTGTTACCACAGTGACGCACTGCCCATCCTAAGGGGGACCTGTGGTGCTGTTGTCGGTGAACGAACAGCCCATAGGAAGCCACTGCCGTGGATCCGGGAGGAAACGTGTGCAAGTTCCCACCTCAAGGGCAGAAAAGCACCTACACATTCCAGAAAAATACAGGCTAACAGAAAAACGGAGCCAGAGCCCCGAGGCTCCTTCCTGTCAAAAGAAAAACATGACAACACCTTCAAGTACAGGTGAGGGACAGAGCCAAACAAACAAGACTCAATAAGGGCAACAGAGGGAAATCAGGTGGCTGCGAGGAAGCGCAGGCCTGGGGCAGGTGGGGGCCTGGAGGACTGGGTAGGAAGGCACAGGCCCAGTCCCCAGGCTGCGCCAGGAGAAGAGCTACTCAGAGAACATCCCAGGAGGGGGCCAGTGTGAGTAGCAGCAGGAAGGTCAGAGCTCTGCAATGGGGGTGATGCGAACAGCTTGGCCAAAGTCACATTTTAGATGGTGCAGAAGCATTTTTCTCATAATAAAACATAAAAAAAATAAAAATAAAAAACATGCCAAATTCCAGGGTGTTCTAACAAAGAGCAGTATGTAAAAGTTCCAGGAAGATGGATGGAGAAGTTGGGGCTCTAAGTTTCCCTGGGACAGACATGAAAATGTCCTGGGAGACAGTGTCAAGAGCACTCAGCAGGGAATGGCCACCGCAGTCCCACCACCCTGTGTGTAGCAGCCGAGAGGCAGGGGGGATGACCAAACACCATCAGCCACCACCGAAGCTTTCGCACCATGGCCATCAAGTTACACCCCAAGTAATGTGTCCCAAGTTATACTGAGACAACCAATCAAGTGTTAGGAAATTTAATGAGAGTTTAATGCCCAAATAATCACAGCTAAACAGGCTCTCTTGCCCAAATCAGGGAAGTAGGTGTGCAGAAAAAAGAGGCCTTGATCTCAGGCTGCCTGGGGAACTGGCCAGGTGGACCCCAGCACACCTGCCGAGACTCATCCTGCGCACCAGCACTGAGATGTGCTGCAACAGAGGCAGTCCAGGGAAGTTTCCTGCCAGTCCAGGTAACAAGGGGAACAATGTCTCCATCAGCACATCTGAGGGAGCTCAATACCAAATTTAAAGAGACAAACTAAGCAGCAGCATATACTGAGAACTCTGACACTCAAAAGCAAATTTTTTTTTAATGTGATGTCTTTATTTTAAAGATTTATTTTATTGTTTGAGAGGTGAGAGAGAAGAGGGAGGGCCCAGAGCAGTCTCCGTAGTTGTAGAACATTTAGTTGTGGCATGGTTTCACTCCACACAGGTGGATGTGGGGCTACGCAGGGTGGGAACTGAGCCGGGGGTGGGGGTGGGGGTGGGCTCCTGCATGGGAGGCAGGAACCTTCACCACCATCCCGCCCATTACCAGTTGCCCCACAGTTCAGAATATGGGTTTGCACAGAGGAATCAAACCTTGGACCTCATGATTGGGGGGCAAGCATTCAACCGCTGACCTATCCCCAGCATTCTGTTATTTATTTTAGCTTCACCCCCCACCCCCACCCTGGCCCTTATCCTCAGGCAACCACCAAACTCAGAGCAATTTTTAACTTGTTCAAAAACTTCTTTCAACAATGAGTGCCTAAGATGGCCTCACCTGTTTTTTAAAATAGCTATATTTCTAAGTGTTGATGTGACAGAGACTGAATTCTGGACTGTGAGACCAAAAAAGGACTGACAAGAAGGGAAATCTGCTGTAGGCCAAGTGTAGATGTAGTGTCCCTATGTCTGGTATCTGCTTCCCCTGGGGCTGTCATGGCATTTTCCAGGACAGTGCTGAGCGCCTCCACGGTGAAAGGTGACTAGGTAGGACAGGCGACAAAAAGTGGCCCAAGACCACCATTCCTCTAAGCCAGACGTCCTCAAACTTTTTTAAGCAGGGGGCCAGTTCACTGTCTCTCAGCATGTCCACACATGCACACTGCGGGCCCGGGACTAGTCGGCTGCTAAGCAGGACAGGCAGCATTGGCAAAAACACCCGGTGGGCCGGATAAATGTTTTCAGCGGGCTGCATGTGGCCCGCGGGCAGTAGTTTGTGGACCCCTGCAAAGCACTCAAAACCCATCAACCTAAGTGGTACTTTCACTGACAAGTGAGAGAGAGGTGAAGGACAGGGGTCTATGTGACAAGCAGTGTGGAGATCTCTGGGGAGGCCTGCTCTCTGTCTCTCAGCATCTCAGGTTGGATTTGATGTGGTGCTGATGTTCACTGCTGTCCTCAGGTGTTAGGCTGATGCTGCTGGGAAGCAGCTCAAATACCAAATTCACTTTCCCCCTGTCACCCAGGCAACATGGGCATTTGCATAGCTGTGCCTCACAGGCTGCCATCAGTATAACTGTGGGTGGGGTGCCCGGAGCCCCTCTACCAGACACAGGCTCCCACATGTGGTACCCACCAGACCCTGGTGCCTGACCCGCCACAGCAGCTGTGAGGCATTCAGGCATCACAGCAGAACGATGTCTACGTGAATGCCACTTTACTCCTGTTTCGATGCTTTGTTTCAGGACATTACAACAGTCAGGGCCTTTTGTAGGACAATTATACCTCCAGTTCACCTCCAGCTGGGCTGGCCAGGCACTGGGCTTTGCTCATGCAACACGCATATCCACCTGCAGGTCTCACCGTAGGCCCTGGCCCAGGGGCACATGGATGAAGTTGCAGCATGAGAGCCTAAGGAGGCAGCAACGTGTCCTGTGTGGGCACCATCAGATGCAGCAGGAGATGCAGTGAGGACAGTGCTCCCCAACAGCCAGCCTCCGGGAAATGCACTCAGCCCCAGCGCCTGTCTGGGAGAAGTCTGCAAGGGCCACGTGCCAGGCTCACCACGCTCGCCTCAGTGCATCTTCATTTCCTCCTCCAGACACTAAACCCCAGGGAGACCTCGCCGAATCCCCCTCAGGGCACCTGTGCCTCCTAATGGCTATGTTCATGGCCCACATCCCTCAACAGTGAGGCAGCCATGCCGGTGTCCCCACCTGGCAGGCTGAGGGTACACTCAGCACCCCCCCCCCCCCCCCACCACCACCATTTAGCACGCACCGGTGCTCGCATTGCGTTCCCCCAGATAGATGGCAGGGTCGAGCGCACAGCGTGTCTGATAGAGAGAGAACGCACAGCGAGCAGTTACTGGCATCTCTCCTAAATTTTGAAGACAAACTATAATGTTTCAATTTCAGTTTAAAATGCCAGAGAACCATGCTGGGAACAAGGGGTGACAGAGCTTCCTAGCACCATCTCCAAATGCTCTAGTTTAGCCATCACCATTCCCCTAAAGGGCTGTGACAACAGGGCATCCTGAGGGAGTCAGGATGCAGAAGTGACCCAAGGTCCCTGCACTTGGCTGTGAGCTGTCCTTTCCTGCAAAGTCACTTCATCCTCAATGAGTCACAGAGAGCCTCATTCAGAAAATACGCATCCACTATTACCATCACCCTCAAAGTCTTAAGGGAAAGAGACACAGAGCAAAAGTCACAGGAGGGACAGCTGCTGTCACAGAACAGGGCCACCATTCTCACATGTCTTGTTCTTGTGGTGTGCAAATGGCATGAGGCAGGTGTGCAAGACTCTTAAAGCCTCATCTAACTCCAAGGAAAATACTCGCTAAATCTGAAATTTGTCACACAGAGCAGGTGTCAATCGATGTGCTCAACTCAAGCTGTCACTCCATGAGTTCATGAGAATGACGTGTGGGAAAGCTCATCTCACAGCTGACTTTTAATTTCATATCTGACGTGCAGATGTTTCTCTCAGTAAGAGAAAGCAGCCTATTTTTTTGGACTCCAACACTTGGTATTTGTTCAGTTTATGCTGTCAGCACAGGCTGCAAAGCAGACCACTCCTATGCACACCATCTAAACAAGAGCCAGACGCGACAGAAGGGTTTCAGGCTCACACTGAGCACGTGAAAATTCTACTGTGTGGACATACCAACCAGAACTGGTGTACGAGCCCTTTCTCCTTTGCTTCAGTCTATGGCAAGCTTGTCCAACACAAGGCCCCATGCAGCCCAGGATGGCTTCGAATGTAGTCCAACACAAACTCGTAAAGTTTCTTAAATTATGGATTTTTTTTTTAACTCATCACCTATCATTAGTGTTAATGTATTTTATGTGTGGCCCCAAACAATTCTTCTTCCAATGTGGCCCAGGGGAGCCAAAAGATTGGACACTCCTGGTATATAGGCACTTTCACGTGGGACCCAAATACAAAGTAGGCCTTGTGACCAAGACACACTTTTTTATTTTATTTTTTATTTTTTTCAAGAGAGAGAGAGACAGACACATAGACAGAGAAAAGGGGAAAGGCCCAGAGTGGTCTCCATAGTTGTACGTCATTAGGTTTTTTTTGTTGTTGTGTTTTTCCGATCTAGTTTTGATCCACAGATGGGCATGGGGCTGCACAGGGCAGGAACCGAGCACGGGCTGGGGGTTCTCCCGCATGGGAAGTTTGCCCCAGTGAGAACTAAACTGGGGGCATACCCCAGCTGAGCATATAGGTCCACACGGGCTGGGGCTAGGATTCAACCCCAAGGCTGCAAGACGACCCACTGAGCTATCCTGGCATCCCCACACTGCTTCTTGTGATCAAATAATGAAAGCATTTCATCCACTTCCAGGCCCATCCACAGAGTCTGTCACAGTGGCATGTGCTGCTGGCCACTGCAGTCCCACACAAGGACACACAAGTCACTATTCACTGCAGTGGTTGGCCGACCCAACAGCAAGGCCTAGGGGATGCCACAGGAGGTGCTTGGTCCCAGACTCAGTTGTGGGGGGTAGAAAGCACACTGGTATAGGATGAGTCTAATTACCCCAAAAGCAGGTGCTGTGTATGATATTCTGAGGATCTAGTGCACACTCCACAGGCCCAGACTGCAAGCTTGGACCATGGCCAAGCATCCATTCTGAGTAGACGGGTGGCAAATAGATGGCAGCCCACACTGCGGGGACCATGGCCCATACCTGCTGACTCTGACCCAGAAGATGAGCCTGGGAGGCAATTCTCAATGGCAAAGAGACTGGCAGAGGCCATTTAGGACGAAGGCACACCTGGCTGTCTGTGTGATGGTGCCACCGTGAAGAGGTAGCGGCAGGGTCAAGGAGCAGGAGCCCCAAATGCACACAGCCCCTCTCTGCAGGCCAGGGACAGCCCTGTGCCCCAAGCCCGCCCTCACTGAGTCCGCAAGCCATTCTGTGCTCTCGGGACACCGCATGGGTGTGGGTCACTCAGCAACACGTCCCAGAGCTCCACCACCTGTATGATCCCATGACATGCTGTCTGTGGGACCCTGCTATGCAGGCACTTAATGCTTAAGGACAGGGTGAAAATGCAGCAGACAGCCAGCACAGGCCCAGGCCGTGACAATTTGAGCATCAAAGTAAGTATGGAGTGAGATACATAGTAAGCCATGCCTCACGCTGGTAAATGAAACAAGCACAGGGGGACAGAGGAATGCTCCACTCCTTTGCACCACCGCCCCTACCACAAATGGCAAAGTGCTAACTGGCCCAAGGACACCACCTTCAACCAGAGTCCCAGGGATGGGACACATTGACACCTGTGCCTCAACAGGCATGGG
This sequence comes from Craseonycteris thonglongyai, assembly GCA_004027555.1. Lineage (NCBI taxonomy): Eukaryota > Metazoa > Chordata > Mammalia > Chiroptera > Craseonycteridae > Craseonycteris > Craseonycteris thonglongyai. The sequence continues at coordinate 25,234 of PVKE010008455.1, read as the reverse complement.
ATGCACCAAGTAGGACACAGCGTCACACTGTTGGGACAGTGGGCAATGTGAGACTAAGGTGTACAGATTACACAACAGGTCAGTGGCAGAGTTATTTCCAACTATGATGATCAGGCTGGGTTGTCAGGCAAGGCTCTCACATTAGGAAGCACACATGGTGTGTGTAAGAGTAAAGGAGTATCACCGCCATGCCTGCAATTTATTCCCAAATGGTTTGGGAAATAATGTGCCACACATGTAAGGAGGGAGCGTGCTAGAGCAAATGTGGCAAAATGGTGACAGTGGGAAATGGTGGTAGTGGGTAGAAGACGGTTCTTTGTATCTTTTGTGCAACTTTTGTGTAAGACTGAAGTTATTTCAAAAATAGAAAGTTACAAAGACAACCATGGTGTGGAGTGGTGAGGCTCCTGTCAGATGGGGTGGGGGTAGGGGTGTCATTCTGCACTGGCAGGTCATCTGGGGCAGGTACACTGAGTCACTGGAAAAGAGGACATGCAGTACATGCAATGTACTTGCACTTACCTGGGCTTCCCATTTCTGCCTCCAGGATCCACACTCCACAGCCCCATCTCTTAGGCTGCCCACTGCCCTGACACGGCCTGACACATGACAACTTCCTTTACTGCTCTACACGGCCTGATACATGACAACTTCCACTACTGCTCTAACTGGGGAAAAGGGAAAATATCCTATATGGCTGCGTAAGGCTTGTGCCAATCAAACACCATCACTTCAGAAAGGGTACGGACCTGGTACCAAGCAGATGGACCCTAAATATTTGAAGTGCTAAAACCCGTCATCAAAGCAGTGCAGTGAGGTACACCCCCGCCAAGTGACAGCTCCCAAGTGAAGCCAGCCTGCAAGTGAATGAATGCATGGATTCCCAAAACAACCTCCAGTTTCTTCCCAGTTTTCTTCACCAACAGTAAACAATGAACTATCAGTGTGACTGCAGACAAGGGACTGTCTAACCTATGGCTTCGGGGGTCACTGTGCCTCTACTTGGAGTTTTGGTCTACTGTTTTGAACTGGCTACTTGTAAAATCTCAAGAATATATTTGTTTCTAAAATGGAAAATCAGGTTATTATCTGGAATCTGTCCCCACTCCTGCCAATATCCCAGTGACTTAGAATAAGAGTCCCTTAAATTATTAGCAATTGCATTTGCACATTGGTTCATTTTTTAAGAAATGCAAAATAAGGATTATAATCAGAAATATAGCAAAATATTGGTGAGACTGGGTAACTTTTCCACATGCATCGAGAACAAAAAGAGGTTGTTACATATCTGAAAAGGCAGGCCTAACCGTCTTAAACATTACATTGGGACAACACTGGGAGAAGGGAAGGAGGAACACACCTCAGCTTCTGTGGAAAGGTGAATGAGGCAGATGACCCAATGGCCCACATCTCACCTGCACACGACTACAACTGCTCACCACACCTCAATAGCCTACATGAAGGAATGGCTGTGCTCCAACACCCATGCCACCCCTGGTCCTTGCCCAGTCACTCACCACGTAAGGCGAGCATGGAGGGGCATCAGGTAAACACATTTGAGCAGGCTCAGGGGAACTCTTGGTAGAGCTGCTGATGCTTCATGGGAGGTTAGAGAGAAATGTTTCTGAATGTCCTTGAACACACCCAGATCTGTGTTCAAAAGCTCTGGCCCGTCCCTGAAGATGAGTTGTGCTGACGTACCTCCAGAGCCAGCCTACCCTAGCAGTCAGTTCATGGCCTAGACTCACTCTGAGAGGCCATTTTGCCCACCAGTGACCTTTTCCTGCTGGATTCTGGGCACAACTTCAGAATCAGGACTTCAACGTATTCAGCCCACTCTTAAAGAGATCTGTGTCCCCCAACTCAGCGTGGGCCCAACATCTGCATATACTGGGGCCCTATTTCTGATGTGTACTTCCTAGTCCAGCTGTACACAGTAACACCAAAGCCCCTCAGGAAAACCAAGGCACAGGAACTGGGGCAAACAGTGACTTCACTGGCACATCACAAAACAATCAACCTTGCAAAAAACAACTGCTGTTTCAGATCTAGGCCAAGAAAGAGGTCATGTTTTGTGAATTGGTCTGTGTCATGTATAGGATGCCAGGCATTCTGCCAGCTGAAGAAATCCCTAGGTCCATTCATCAAACCATCCATGTGATATTTCCCATTTAATGACAGGATCATGCTGTAGCACATTTCCCATCAAACACCCACACCCCCGCCCCACTAAAGGTATGAAGAGGATCCAATGTGACTTTTCTGAAAGTTCCCAACATGCTTATGGAGAGTCTATACTGAAGAAATTGGGAAACTGTCTCTGTGTGTGTTTAAGGAAAGCTTGAAAGGCACTGTACATGCACAGGAAAATAAGAATGGCTGAAAGCAATTCACAGGTAACAGCCATTTACCTAGGACAGTACTGACATGCAGTGCTGGATAGAAATGCAGGAGTGTCCTAAACATGACCGTTCTCCACAAGAAAAAAAGATTTAAAAAATATCTGCAGAGGTACTTATAGGAAACAACAGTGTTCAGAAAAATAGAGGCAAGAAGGAAATGCACAGTGAGAATAATATTAACAGTTACTTTCTACAAATTAAGATTTAAGTACCTTCCTTTTGGATAAATTAACAAAATTGTCCTCGCACATGGTTTTTTGAAAATGTGAAATATCAGGTGATGGCTAGTGCAGCCCTCCCATCAAGTCATCAGGCATGCTCATGAAAGCCCCATTTACATCCCAGAGTTAAAGACTACACATCTTAAATGTCTTCATGGAAAAAGGGAACATGTACCAATACTGCGCAAAACAAAGAAAAATATACTCTGTCTACAGAGTAAGACATAGGGCTGAATTATAAAGAATCAACAGTACACCCCAATCATTTAAGTGGCAGTCAGTATGGTGTGAATTACAAGCTGTTAACAAATGGCCTCTGAATATATTACAATAAATGAAATGTCCAAGGGCAGCCACAGGACTGAAGGGCCAAGTCCCCTGTTCAAACCCACACAGCCAGCAAACCGTGGGGCATCCTTACAGTTGGTGCCAGCCTCGTTCCCTCTGATAAATGTGGATGGAAACTTAAAAATTTCTTTAATTTAGACCCAACCTGTCCAAAGTAGGTATCGACACGCCCAGTATGAGCTGAGAACCATGTTAACATTTATGCAGGACACCTGTGGTCCACAGACCAGCCCACTATCAGCAGGATGGTTTAAGGCTTGCACTCACAAAACCCCCTTGCCACTTCAAAGTAGGTCCTTGTTAAAAGACTGTGAATTTGGTTCAGCCAAAAAGCAGAGAGGAAACGGGAAAGGAGCAGAGGGGTCACATGGGCAGGACAGGTCATGTTCTATGTGCTGGGGAACAGGAGGGTGTGCGGGCAGGGGGTAGGTGAGAAAACCTCATACCCTCCGTGGGTAACAGGCGTTGAACTCGTCCCCAATCCGCCGAAGTTCCTGTGCGATCCAAATCTCCGGGCGCAGGTCCGCCGCGGGGAGGGCCTGGGGCTGCCGCAGGGCTGCACCAGAATAGACAGACACAGTCACCGCCATTCCAGGGACCACTCAGTCACAGGCAGCATGCCCCCCACGCGCCCCTGCTTCTCCCGTTCACATCTCAGAGGGTGGTGGCAAGCTGCTTGTACCCCTTGGGGTTAAGGAAGGGTAAGGGGTGTGCAGTAATTTCCTTTCCCAAACTGGAGACTCAAGCCACAGAATTCAAAGGTATCCTGACTGAGTCGCCACAGGCCCTACTTCCAGGAGGCATGCGCACACACATACACACAAATGGTGCAACAACCATCACACAAGAACATAAAAACTGAGGTTATCAGTAAAATAGCTACTCTGATCTTAATACAAGGTAAAATTCCTAGGGAAATTTCAAACATCACAGAGGAATGTGACATAAAACATTCGTAGTATTCTAAGCAAAATAGATAAAAACCTGAGAAATGACCATGGACAACCTGAGTGACTGTTTCTATGGAGGCTGGTGCAGTGACTCAGTATCCTCATGAGCACCACCACGGGGCCAAATTAAAGCATAACTGCATGTGTTGTCTCATCTAATGCAGTCAATGACGACGGGTTCAGTGTGCAACCCCGCACAGGGAGAGGGGACATCTTTGGTGTTAAGAGCAATGGCATTTTTGAAAGGAGAAAGAAGAGGGAGGCCTGCCTTTTCATTAAGCTGTCACCAATATTCACACCAGCTCGCTAATGAAGCCACGAAAGCCATGTGACAGCCAGAAATGAAGGGAACAAAGAGAGTCATCCGGACACCCTACCATGCATGGGAAGATGCTGTCTACACTTGGGGAGCAGTACGAAGACATGGCACAGGAAGTGGTTAGACTGGTGGGTGTCAATGTCTATCACACATCACACACCAACTCACTGTTAAACCCAGCATGTCATGCTCACAACTTAGCACACACCTCCCATTTCAACCACTGTGAAATATTATAATCTACGATAATCAGATCTCACAACAGCATCAATGTCACTTTCTGCTTTGTATTTCTGTTAAAAAGGTTTTTTTACATTTTACTTATCATTATAAATAAACCTGATGTAGAGTCATAGCTTCTATCAAGGCACTTAAAAGTGAACTCTTGTTTTTAACCAAGTCTTCTCAAAACTCCTGCCCCATATTTTTTGCCCCCCAGCCCCCACCCACGGGAATCCCATCATGATTCCAGAAATACAGCACCAGGGAGGGGCAGAGCACCCTGTGTGGGGGCAGTATGGAGGCGTGTGAACAAAGACGAGCACACGGACCCTTTGCAAAAGTGTCTGCACTCTGAACGAGCCAGACGTGTGGTGCAGAACACAAGAGTTGGCGTGGGGGGACTTTTAGGGTAAACCAGGCATGTGACCCCAACACACATCTGATCACATAAAAAATACTTTGGCAGAACCTTTGTCATGTAAACATTTGTAGTTACTCTATGAAAGTTTATTAAATTTAAATTTTAAATGAATAAACTGATAGGACACATGCACCTGTCCCCACATGCAGGTTACCAGCAAGGTGCCTTTCAGCCTCCCAGAGCTACCACCCCGCACCTGTCTGGGCTTCTGAGGAACCTGCTTTCAACCCTAGACTCAGAAACAAAGAAAATGTCAATGATCCAAAGAAAACCTGGGAAATACAAAGATAGCAGGCCAGCAAGCAGGGACTGCTGCCAGGTTTGTGGTGCTGAATGAATGAAGCTCCGCTGGCTTACCTGGCTACAACAGACGTCCACCTGCAGACACTGCTATGGCAAGTGCCTGGGCACAGCACCCGAGGCCACTCCTGCCCCATGGAGCTGGCATTCTCGTGCACTAAATGCTACATTTTAACTAAATGTTGGGTTTATTCCAGACAAAGACACTTTAAGTATACCTGACTTCTTATAACAAAACAAAACTGCCCCCCCCCCCCGGTTCTGTTCCCCAGGGGTAGTGGAAGCTTCCTGAATCCCATCAACACCCCTATGCAGGCGTGCAGGTGGTAGGACTGCCTGGCTTGTGTTGGGGCCGGCAACCAGAGCACCATCAGGGGAACGTGGTACAGGCACAAGTCAGCTTATAAATATTAGCACCCACAGAACACACCCTCTTGCCAAAACATGGAACCTTGGTGGCCAAGCCCAACCCAATCCCCTTAGGGATAGGGCCCAGTTGTTTTGGTGGAAGGAGGTGAAGGAGATAAACAGATGTTTCTTCTATGAGAAATAAAAGTTCAGTGGCTTAAATAAGCTCCATTAGCATAAACAAACATAGAAACAGGGCCCTGAGTTAAAGCAGGGTGACACAGAGGAGGTGTCTGTGGGAGGCTGGAGGCTGCACTTTACAAGCTCCCCAGGGGACCCCAGTGCAGATGGTCCACAGACAAAACCCTAAGACATCTATACTGAACAGAGGCAGAGAGGTCCTGAGCCTAGATGTGTGTCTAAGGACACATTTAAGGGTGAGGAGAGTCGTGTTGGCCAAGGATGAAGAACTGGACAGGTTGAGCATGCAATAACTGGCCATAGAACAAGGTCAGTAGGGGACTATCAACTGCATGTAGGTGATTTAAGTTGATATAGAATAGCGATGTACAGTGTAACCCACCTTTGCAAAGTAGACTGACCTGTCCGGGACATCCTATCAGGAGCCATCACCATGTGGATTTTTAAAAAACTGAGTTTTACTTTTTTGAGAGGCAAAAACTGTTCTTGTTCCTTAAATCTATAAACCTAGAATTAACCACCAACACTCCTCTTGCAATAAAACCTTTTGAGTATGTACAGAGAATTATGATTATAAATTATAAGAGTGTAAGACAAAAATTCTGTTTGGAATATTTTAAAAGGCACCCTATTTCTATATTTTAGAAAGGTAGTCTTTAATCTCAGGTAACGTAGGGCATTTTTCAAAAGAAATTTCAAAGATTTTTTTTTTTTAAGATTTATTTTGTTTGAGAGAAGGTGAGAGAAAGAGAATAGGGGAGGGCTCAAAGCAGTCTCCATAGTTGTGACATAGTTTCATTCCACACAGGTGGATGTGGGGCTGTCTGGGGCAGAAACTGAACCAGGGAACTCTTGCATGGGAGGCCGGAAACTTCACTGCTGAGCCGTCCCCGCAATTACCAGATGCGCCACCTTTAGCAAATGGGGTTTGTGTGGGCCAGGGTCAGAATTCGAACCCCGGACCTTGAGATTACCAGGCAAACACTTAGCCACTGAGCTATCCCAGCATCCCTCGAAGATTATTTCTGAAGTGACAAAAAATCTTCTGTTTGGAGAGATGGCAGAAGCTTAACTTCATCACTAGTTTAATCTTAGTGGTTTGGGGGCCAGGACTACTTAAAACACTATCCACCCCCACCCCCAAATCCTATCTGCAGTCTACCTGTCAAACACAGAACTTCCATCTCCATTTCTAGTCTATAGAAAAGACAAGTTTCAAGCATAAACATTTTACTTTGCTATCTGCAAGGTACCCAGAAGACCTGTTCAATAAAATGGGTCTTTATTTGAAATGAAAACGCTTATTTCTACATCGAAAGATAAAATTTTTTAACTTCCAAGGCAATTTTAGGTGGACATAAAAACTTCTTCAAAGGGGAAATTCTGATGAGGTGTCTTTATCCATAGAAAATGCAGTTAGCACATTTAAGAAAGCATTTTACTCTGTAAACCCAGTACTGCTAACACTTGAAAAGAAAGGCATAATGAAATATAAACTACTCGTAACATAAAACCACCCGGGGGTTGTCACCTGAAGCCCACATATGGCCATTTCCAGCCCTGCATGTACCATTCTGAGCAAGGCACTGGGCCTGGCTGGCTGTGGGGTAGAGGTGCTGTGAAAAGCTACCTATCAGGGTGTGCATGCATGCTGGGGGTACGTCATACCCGTAGTCTCTTCTGAGGGACAGGAATGGAGCAGTTTTCACTTCAGAGGGGCAGTGGCATTGGGGTTCCATCGCATTACTACTGGAGTGTCAAGTATGGAATCAGAAACCAAATTAAGATTCACAGAAACACTTTGGATGCTCAGTAATCCACAAGCGCTGGGCTAGAACCAAGATCAGGTTTTAGAGGAATCAACATGGATTAAGCTGTGAATCAATATTTGACTCAGAAATAAGAAAGGCTTTCTGTCCCCAAAGAGACACAGACCGTATGACTGAAAAAATGACTGCTCTGATTTTAAACACACAGCAGAGCACGTGTGGGTGAGGAAATGTGCTCAGCACCTTAGGGCTGTTCACCTTTATCCCCTGAGCAGAGTCTGATTTACCCAAAAGCCACAAAGGACCCTCTACTGCACCATCTCTTTGCCGGCTCAGAAGCCACACTAAGCCAGTTCCAAAAGAATTACTTATCTGGAGGAAACACAGCCTTTGCAGTTAAAGGGAAAAACACCAATTCTAGGGTGTCTGTTCAACCCAACAGTCTACGTACTTAAGTAATGAGAACCTTCAGAAATATCAATTCAGAGTTAGCAACAGCTTTACAAAAAACCAGACAGCCATGCTGCCACGGTTTCTTTGGCTGTATCACCACTGCCATCCCGAAGGTTTTGCTGCAGATTCGGCCCTGAGCAACTGGTTCTCATACATCAGTGAGCCAGAACCCTATTTCACATACCCTCCCTCTGGGTCTACTTCTTGCTCGCATCATTTTATTTTTAGATAAATCCTCTGTCAGTGACACCAAGTCACTGATTGTAAATGAAAGCACCTAGAAATGAAATAAAGCCATAGCAGTTAGCACTGGTGCCCATGTCTTTCCCAGGTGTCAGGCCTAGGTGGTCCCATGAGCTCAGACAGTGCTTGATAAACAGCTGCTAGGATAGAGTACCACAATAATAAAGCTCCAAGACAAAGCCAGAGTTTCTATGCCTAGTCTTGTGACATGTTTGGCCACTGTTTTTATGTGGATGTGAGTTAGAAAGTCGAAACATGCAGCTTTCATCAATTTCCAGGCTGACCACTTGGAAAATGCCAGCAAACCAAGGCTGGGATGTTGGACAGAAGCCTGGAAATTGGCATGTAGGGGTCTCTCCCATCCTACTGCCATCTGCCTCTTACAGGAAACCAAGAATCCAGAGGCATTACAGCCAAGATGCTATTTGCTACTCAGCTTCAGAAGACCTAGTTCTCCACACCCCCCCATGTGATGTATGTGCTAAAAGTCAGAGACATGCCAGGAGCAAGCCCAGACCCCAAGGCTTTATGTCCAAGGACACATGTGGCTAACTCCTGGTCACAGCAGGAGACCAGCATCTCCCACCAGGTGGGATGTGTGGTGGCCTGGCCTGGGTGTTACACCTCTGGGGTCAGGGCACACTTTTTCTCCTAAGGCACCACAGTCCTCACTGAAGGGCATCAAGTGTTTCAAAGTTCTCCCTTGCAAGGGATGGAAATGTTCCCTCCTGACCCTGACCTCAATCTTGATTCTGTCCCCTGAGACTACAAAGACAGCCTATAATCCCTCTCAATCGTCACCCCTTTTTAATCAATGAAGCTGCCACTGCTTATTCCAGACCTAGTCTTGAACCAGCTGCTTCCACGTGCCCTTTATGATGAACCATGGGAAGACCCATCACCACTCTGGTCTCTGTAAGCTCCAAATCTGTGCTGCTCTGAACAGCGAAGGGCAGGCCATGGGGCACAACCCTGTCCTCGCTTTCCCCACTGACCAGGCCCCATTAGGTTTCCAGGACAGCTGCTTCTCTACTCACAGTCTTAGACTCATGTCACTTTTGAGTACTCTATCTTATTTTGAAAAACAGAATAAAAATAACCTCATTCCAATGAAGACTAACACTGAACTTGCTTTAAGACAGGCATAAACCCCATCCCCCTTCTACTGACATTCAGGCAATGTCCTATCCAGACAACATATTTCACCATTTACTTCATCAAAACCATACTAACAAATGCTTTTTAGAGATCTTTTAAAATTTCCACACATAAATTCACTTAAGTCTTTTCCTTAGAAATAAAGTGTTAAAAAATCTGAAGCTACTAGCTTTTGGTAATTGTATGTCATCCCTAGCCAAAAATTCGATCTTGGGAAGGAAATGAGAATTTAAACTACAAATATAAAAATTCCTTACTACAGAGCAAGTGTGGCTTCCTCTAAAAAATTCAACACCAGCTGCAGGACACAGGTGACAAAAACCTCTCTTAAATTTACACTAAGGTCTTAAACACTACTGTACTTCATCTCAATAGTAATGAAGATCAAGATACGGGGTAGAAAAGAACCCCCCAAAGCTACATCTTAAACAGTTTCTATATCAAAACCTGTAAATGTCTACCAAATTTATTTACGCAGTTAAACTTATGATGTAACATACGAAGTGAAGCATACATCTGCTAACAGATGCGTGGTCAGCAATAACATGCAGAAGGATGAGAGAGAATGAAATCTTCCCACTTACGCACTTTAAACAACTTGATAAAAGCCAACAGCCTCTCTTTTTATCCCAAATTGTATAAATGAGAAACATAACTTACACCTAGATTCTAGATGTTATTGTGCATAATCACAAAGTTGTGGTCATCGGATTTGGACATTTAGTGTGTGCAGGGCTGCCCACATCTTCGGCTGATGCTTGCGCTGCTGGTGCTGAAGCCGCTATTCTTTCCCAGTGTGGAGACAGAGCCCAGTCTCTGACATGACATTCTGTGGTTTGCAGACAGGGCCTAGGATCTTCCCTTGGAGCTGCTGCCCTGAGCAGAGGCTAGATGGTGGCCTGACTGGTTAGCATGGGCTGGTCAGTGGCTCATGGACCTGGGCCCAGAGTGCCCTTCTGATCTACCACTCAGATGCTTTGCTGCTTGGGCCTTCCTGTTTCCGCCTCCTTTATTACTGTGTTTCCTGTGTTCCCTTTGGTCCCCACATACAACATGACTACGCTTGATCAGGACACACAAGCTTTGTGAGTGTTCTAGGGGGTAACCACACAGCCCACTGGGGACACGGGGCTGCCGACCTGGGTCCTACAGACAAAACTGGAGCTGCTGTAATTTAGTGCAAGCCCCACATCCCAACCCCCTACAATGCTCTGACCATGACAGAATCGGGACAGGACACTGGTGTCCAGCTGGGTGGAGGGACGTGACCCCAGGGCTGTAACCGGTCACTGGAAGGACCTGCTGGAACTTTCCATGCCCACAATTCCACCACATTGTCAAGACTGGAGAGAAAGCAGAGCTGGCATACTGTGCGCCAGGCCTCCCTTACAGAGAATACCCAGCTCCATGAGCACATGCCAAATCCAGTGCAGAAGCAGAGAAGGTAGGCACTCAGACACTGCCTTCTGGGTCACCCGAGTTCTCATTAAACCCACAAATGTCTGTCTCCTGCCATGGACCAACCGTTCCCTCAAGCTGATAAGTTGTGACTACCTTTGTAGAACTGATGTTCAGGTGTTTCAGTAAATCTGGTATCAAAATTCAAACACAGCCCACCATGGTACATCTCATAACATAATATATACCAAGAATTCATACTCTGTGTTAAGAAATTTCTCCAAGGACTAAAAAACAAACAAACAAGAAAAGAAACCTCTTCATCTTTTCTCCAGCACTCTTATTCCATAGAAAAAGTACTCAGTCAACAAACAAGATGTCAAGCTGGGCTCACACGAAACCCCCTTACAGACAGACATATGTTTGAGGGAGAGACACAGGCCATTCCACTTAAGCAAGCTTCTTTCACAAAGCCTCAAACTATTCATCAAGTCTATCCATTGCTTACATTGAAGCATTTAAGGAACTGGAATGGGCAGCATGCTCTGGTCCAGGAATGTGACATATTTAGGAGGGAAGGTCCCAGAGTGACTCAGATTGTAAACAGTGGTGTAGAATCTGTCAGTACTAACACACAACCCCTGTCAGATTCAAACAGGGGATTCCGTTTTTTTTAAAGTTTAGCTCCTAAACCATTTTCAGACTTGAGGACAGCCCGCAAAGCCTGAGCCAACGCATGTGAGCTGTGCAGAGAGCCCAAGGCCCAGTCCAATTCAACACCAGGCATGGGGCTGTTTGCACACCAGATTCTGTTTTCTCACTCTGACAACAGCACAAAGTCCCCACTCTCAGGTTTGCAGATACAACCCGTGCAATCAACTGGCCTGTATCCACTGTGAATGGAAGTGAGAGGAAGGGGACACCATGACAAGTGGCCCTCACCCAGGGCCTGGTGAGCACATCCAAGGTATAAAACTAGACAAACCCAGGGGTGTGCAGGCCAATTACACAAACCTACTACTCTCTTTAATAAGATGCCTCCCTCCCCTCAACAGCATGTGGCATCAGTGTGAGCTACCCACCAACTATATTTATTAGCTGCAAAAAGTGCCTACATGATGCTGCATCTCTTTTCAACTTTAAGAGTCTACTATTCCACATACAGAGTAAAAGCAGGGTGAAAGAGGTAATGTCTAGAATTCTGAGCAGTACTCTGTAGCCAGAGTCAACCACTGCCAGTCACTCATGCCCAGTTATGAGATGGAGATTTCTACTCCACTCAGGTCCCCCCAGGTCCCTTCCTACACTATTACAGTAAAACCCTGAATATAACACAACAAACAATCAAACACTGACAAGGCAACAAAGATATTGGGCTGCCTGGGGACTCAAGGCTGGGGACCACCACTTCTTTATCACCTGCCACACACCCAGGACAGGGCTGCAGAGGCCTCGACTGGGCCATCCCAATGGGCACCAAGGGAAAAAGCCCCAGGGGCAGCCTGCTCTTCCAGCCCAAGGACCAGCTGGCCTTTCTGGCAACATCTACCCGATTCCAGACCACCACACCCACAGTTCCAGAGTGGTGAGCAGGGAGCTAATCTTCCGGCAGTCCCCAACCCAGCACCTGGTGCTACGTGCAATCCCACGGTCAGTGCGTTGGTAGATTAAGCGAGGTGTCAATCCCTCAGCCTGGCCAGAGAAGTGCTGGATTGGCCACTGCTCCTCACCCATAGCCAGGGCACAGTGAGGCCCCAACTCCCCTTCCGGGGTGGCATGCATGGGCTCCCAACACCACAATGAGCCCATACCCCCAGCGGCATTGAGGAGAATGATGAAGCCCCATCCAGCATTTGGGATGGGCACGACGTGGTGAGAGACAGGGCCCTACTGATGTGAAATGGGGTGCAGATGGGAGCCGAGTGTTCACCCCTGTCAGATGACGAAGGCACATGGGTCAGTGCCTGCCTTTTGCTTGAAACAAGAAGCATGGCCAAGGGGTGGGTCTGAACTTCCAACTCACCTGGCAAAAGCAGGCTCAGAATTGAAAACTACAATTAGAAAAAGAAACCTCACTAGATGTGCTCACTAAGAGTAGAAGTGACAGAGGACAAAATCAGTGGATATGTCATGAGGACAGACCAACAATTTATTCACTCTGAATGGGCAAAAACATGTAGATGAGCAGAATTCAGGGGCCTGTGTGACTACAAGGTCCCGAAAGAGGGAGGATGGGACTGAAAAGTGTTCAAAAACACAATGGCTGAAAACTTCTCAAACTCAGTACAAAACATAAAATTACAGATTCAAGAAGCTAAGTGAACCCCAAAAAGGATAAACCCAAAGAAATCTAACACAGGACATATCATAACTAAACTTCTGGAAACTAAAAGACAAGGCAATGCTCTTGAATGCAGCCAGACAGAAATGACACATTACTTACAGGGGAGATAGAAGATTCTTATCTGAATCCATGAAGGAGGTCAAAGGAAGTGGCTGGCATGTTTTTCAACCACTGAGAAACAACAGCAACAACAACAACAAAAACAACAGTCAATAGCAAATTCTATATCTAGTGAAAATACCTTCTGGACCAAAGAAGAAATGAAGACATTCTCATGAAAGAGAACTACGAGGGCTGCTGCCAGCAGGCCAGTCACTGAAGGACCAAAGGAAATCCTCCTGGGGAAGCAGGGATGGCTCAGTGGGTTAAGCGCTCACTTTGCAGCACCGGGAACCAGGGATCGAATCCCGGCCCTGGCCCGTGCAGAACCATATGCTGAACTGGGAGCTCCCCCAGTTCAGTTCTCTCTCTGTTTCTGTCTCTGTATCTCTCTCTCTCTGTCAAAAAACTAACTAAATAACTAAATAACTAAATAACTAAATAAATAAATAAACAAACAAACAAATAAATAAATAAATAAATAAATGGTGACAGAGGCTTAGAACTACAGAAAGGAAAAAATATTGGAAAGGGGGAAAATATGTCAGTAACTAAAACAAACTAGCCTACTTCTCATGAGCTTAGTTTATATTTTGATGGTTGAAGCAAAATATACCTCCAGTTGACATGGTGGCTCAACATAACTGGAGGAAATATTCAAGACAATTATATTTGAGAGGTGGGGAGGTGAAGGGGCCTGGCAGAGAGTAAGGTGTCTTCACTGTGCTGAAGTCACAGAATGTTGCCATCACTGATACCAGTGAACTACAGTAAGTTACAACTATATATTGTAATACCAGGAACAACCAAAAAAGCTCTAAAGAGTAATATTTTGGGGGAAGCTGGGATGAATCAGTGGGTTAAGTGCTTGCTTCGCAGCCCCAGAGCCTGAGGATCGAATCCCGGGCCCGGCCCATGTGGACCCATATGCTGAACTGGGGTGTGCTTCCAGTTCAGTTCTTGTCAGGGCCTACGCGGGAGGCTCCCGGCCCAGTTCCTGCCCTGCGCAGCCCCACGCCCACCTGTGGGGTGAAACTATATGGAAAACTAATGCTGTCAACTATGGAAACTGCTCTGGGCCCTCCCCCCTTTTGTCTGTCTCTGTCTGTCTGTCTCTCTGTCAAAAACAATAAAAATAAATCTTTAAAAAAGAAAAAAAAGAGTAATATTTTTAAAAATACTGTAAGTAGGGGATACCGGGAAAGCTCAATAGGTTGAGCACTTGCCTTGCAACTGCCAGGTCTAGGATTCAATTCCCAGCCCCAGCCCATGCAACCCCATATGCTGAACTGTGGCCCAACTGCACAGGATAGCCCTGCTGCAAAAGTTCTTGCCTCCCATGTGGGAGGCTCCCAGTTAAGTTTCCACCCAGTGCAGCCCACATCCACCTGTGTGGAATGAAACCATGTCACAACTAATGTTGTACAATCATGGATACTGCTCTGGGCCTGCCCACTTTTCCACACACTCACCCACCCCCACCACCACCACCACCACCGCCCCCGACCTTCTCTTAAACAATAAAATATATCTTTTTTTCTTAATGAAAATACTATATATAAAGATGATAATCCTAAAAAATGTTCAAATAAAAATAAAAACCTCAACATATCAGCAGTTACCTTATATGTAAATGCTTTAAATATACCAGGTAAAAGACAAATTTGGCAGAGTAAATAAAGCAATGTCTGAAGATACATTGCATACAAAAAACTTATTTCAAACACAACATATATAGTTTGGAAGTGAAAGGATGCAAAATACACACCTAATCAAACAATAATACGCTAATTTTTTAAAACAAAAAGCAGGAAGTAGCTATATTAATATCAAATAAAATGGACTTAACAGGAATGATAAAGGATCAATCCAACAGGAAGACAGAATAATCCTAAGAAGAATATAACAGTGCCTATACATGAAGCAAAGTCTGATAGATTTTAAAGGAAAAATAGACAAATCCACCATTATAATTGGGGATTTCAGCTCCACACTGTCAGCAATTCACAGAACTATTAGACAGTATCAGCAAGGAAGAAATGGGCTAGGCACAGAGAATGGAGGACTGAAAACTGGTTGATGAAATATCAAAAAATTAATACATGCAGATGATACCATCTCACTGGCAGAAAGTAGCAACAATTTTAAGTGACTTCTGATGAAAGTGAAATGCAGGGCTACATTTGAACATCAAAAAGACAAGAATGATGACTACAGAGGAAATTTACAACTTAATACAGACAATGAAGACACTGAAAGTGTTAAAGATTCTGCTGGTCCATTCATCAATTCTGATGGAGACTGCAGCCAAGAAATCACAAGATGGCTGAGAGTTGGAAGGGCAGCAATGGAAGAATGAGGAAAGGTCACCAAGAGCACAGATGTGTCATTAGTGGCTGAGGCTAAGACCATCCACACTCTCATGCTCCCAATTCCTATGCATGGATGTGAAAGCTGGACAGTGAAAAAAGGTTGATAGGGGAAAAAATGATTCATATAAAATGTGGTGTTGGAGGACAGCTCAATGGAGATCCTGGACCTCCAGAAGATAAACCAGTGGGTCAGAGAAATTAAGCCTGGAACACCCCTGGAGGCAAAAATGACAACGGAAGCTGTCCTATGTTAGGCACATTATGACAAGGCAGGGTTCTCTGAAAAAGACAATAATGCTGGGAAAAACAGAAGGCAGCAGTAAAAGAGAAAGACCAAACATGAGATGGACTGACTCCATAAAAGAAGCCACACAGGGGAAGCCGGGATGGCTCAGTGGGTTAGGCGCTCACTTTGCAGACCCCGGGGACCGAGGATTGAATCCCGGCCCCGGCCCGTGTGGACCCATATGCTGAACTGGGGAGTGCCCCCACTTCAGTTCTCACCAGGGCGAGACCCCGGCCCAGTTCCTGCCCTGTGCAGCCCCACCCACCTGTGGAATGAAACTATGTGGAAAAACCAATGATGTGCAACTATGGAGACTGTTCTGGGCCCTCCCCCTTCTCTTTGTCTCTGACTCTGTATCTCTCTCTCTCTGTCAAAAACAATAAATAAATTTAAAAAAAAGAAGCCACAGGCTGAGTCTCCAGGAGCTGAGCAGGGCACTGTTGGGGACAACTCATTCATGGGGGGAACCACGAACTGCAGTTCACTCAATGACACATAACACACACACACAGTGTATGAAAAGAATTACCCCGACCAAGGAATGTGAGGTAATTAACACTGAAAACTTATCAACAGGCTCACATTAATTCACATGACCATATCAATTCATGTCAAATAAACTTTTTATAAAATCCAACACCCCTTCCATCCATGATAAAAACTCTCAGCAATGTAGGAATAAAGAGAATCTTTTTCAAAGAGTATCTACAAAATATCTACAGTTAATGTGATATTTAATGGTTAAAGATAGAAAGCTTCCCCACTGCACCTGGGAAAAATGCCAAGAATGCTTGCCTTCACCACACTTTACTCAATACAGAACTAGAAATTCCAGCCAGTGCAATATGACAAGAAAAAAGAAAGAAAACGCACATTCATCACAAAGGAAGAAATAAAATTGTTCCTATTTGCAGACTCCATTATTGCCTAGCTAGGACTCCAAAGAAATTTACAAAAAAACCTTTAGAATTAATTAGTTCAGAAAGGCTGCAGACACAAGATCAACAGGCAAAAATGAACTGTATTTCTTTTTTTTTAAAGTTTCTTTTATTTATTTATTTATTTATTTTTTAAATATATTCTTATTATTTATTTTTGACAGAGAGAGAGATATACAGAGACAGAGACAGAGAGAGAACCGAACTGGGGGAGCTCCCAGCTCAGCACACGGTTCCACACGGGCCGGGGCCAGGACTCGATCCCTGGTCCCCGGCGCTGCAAAGTGAGTGCTTAACCCACTGAGCCATCCCGGCTTCCCCATGAACCGTATTTCTATATACTAAAACTGAACACGTGGAAAAAGAAATTAGGCATACAACACCATTAATAATGCTCCAGAGAAATTTCATAGCAATTGCTTCAATGTAAATAAAGTTTAGCAAAAAGCAGATACAAGATCTGTAGGCTGAAAATTACCAAACCTAAAGACATAAATATTCAAAGAGACCTGTCTGTTTGCAGACTGGAAGACATAACACAGTAAAGATGCACGTTCTCCTCTGAGATGAGCCAGTTTTAACACAATTCCTATCAAAATCCCAAAAGGGTTTTTTGAAGGCACAGACAAGCTTATTCCAAAACTCACATGAAAAGGCACAGGATGACACTGAAATAATTTTGCAGAAAAAGAATAAAGTCTAGAATTACTCTATCCACTGTTGAGGCTTAGCATACAACCACAGTAATGATGGCAGTGTAGTGCTGACAGAGGGAGAGACATCTAGTTCAGCAGAACACAAAACAGAACCCGGAAATAGACCCATACAAACATGCCAACTGATTTTTTGACAGAAAGAGGGCCACCTTTTTAACAGGTGATGCTAGAAAGAATAAACACTGACCTGAACCTCACCCCTTACCCACAAATTAACCCAATATGAACTGTAGCTCTAAACCTTATCACTGTAATATGCACAGTGATAAAACTTTAAGAAAGAAAAAATGAGGCAAAAATCTTTGGGACCTAGGACTCGATGGAGAGCTCTTAAGACACCAAACATGTGATTCATAAACATAAAAAAGGACAAACTGGATTTCAACCAAATTGAAAACTTATGCTCTATGAAGAGGATGCAAAGATGAGCTACAGATTGGGAGGAAATGTGTGTGTGTGAAGCACATATCTGACAAAGGCCTCAACTCTAGAATACACAAAAGCTCTCAAAACTCAAAGAGTAAAGACATGAATAGCCATTTCACTGAGGAAGGGGTACAGATGCAAATTAACATGCAAAAATTATTCATCATTAGCCATGGGGAAAATGCAAATTAAAACTACAATGAGGTATCATTACACACATGTCAAAATGGCTACCATAAAAACTAGTGATGGAACACCCAATGTTGGCTGGGATATGGAGAAGCTGGTGTCGCACACACTGATGAGAATATAAAATGGGACAATCCCTCTGGCAAACACTTTAACAATTTATTAAAAAAACTACACTACCATATGATCCAACAATTACACTTCTGGGCATCTATCCCAGAGAAGTGAAAACATATGTTTACATAGACAGGCATATTCACGGCATCAGATCATTGCCCCAGTAAAACCATGGTGGTCGGTCACCAGGAAGGGTGCTTTTGGCCTTCAATTGACTATCTGTTGCCCAAAGACAGAGCAGGGACAATAGGTGATGTGTAGCATGAACCAGAAAACCCTCTTTGAGTGCCAGCCATGCCAGGTCCCTTCCAGAGCCCATAAGCAACCCAGATGTCCTTCAATGGGTCAACAGTGACACCATGGTATAGCCACACTGTGTAGTAGTACACAGCAGTAAGCACCAAGCAACTTCTGGCACACAAACCATGGGTGGGTCACCAGGAATTATGCTGAGTGAACACAGTCAATCCCAATGTTGCTTATGGTCCAATGCTATTTCTACAGCAAGCACGAAATGACAAGTGTGACAGTATGATCAGTGATGGCTGTCAGGGGCCAGAGAGTGGGAGCAAGATGGCTGTGGCTAGAAAGGGACACCATGAGATATGCTTGGGACTGAGCTGTTCATTTGGCTGCGGTGGTAGTGACACAAACTTACACGTGTGACAAAATTGCACATAAGTAAACACACATGGATATAAGCACACAGAGTGTGTATCAAATTGATAAAATCTGAAGAAGGTAGCTTGACACTATCAACATCATTTGCTGGTTGTGACATTGTACTACTAAGCAGCAAGGTGTTACCACTGTGGGAAACTGGGTAAAAGGCATATAGGATCTCCGTATTATTCTAACTACCACCTGCATGTGAATCTGTAAAAAGATATAAAATTAAAAGTCTAGACAGCTATTGATCATTAAATTTTGTTTGGAACCAGTACAGAATTTTTTTTTTTCTTTTGTCACTTTTTATCCATACTTGTGCCTTGGTCTCAAAACCAGTGAAGGCCAGAACTGGCTCTTTGCAAACAAGAATTATCAGGTTCCATCTGAGCTGGCCTCGAGGTGTCCAAGGCAACAAAACCATCCCACTGCCTTCCATATGTCAAAGACTGCAGGTGCCATGAGATTAAAGAGTTAAAACATAACTGATACCCATGTTTGCCTGAAAAACACAGCACTATACTAATCTCCTGAATGTTAAGATGCTCAGAAGATAAGGTGAATGACTTTCACTCCCCTAAGTCAACCAAAGGACTAAGTTCCATGGAAATGATGTTTTGAGTGGGAAGAATCAGGTCTGGATGCTAAAGAAAGCCAGCCATGGACCTCATTTGACATTTTTCTAATAGCCACACTTAGAAAAGTAAAAACAAACAGGTAAAATTAGTATAAAAAATATACTGTATTTAATGCTCAACAAGCACAAGAAAAGCAACTTACTGATCATTAGGAAAATGCAAACCAAAACCAGGGAGATACATCCTTACTTCCATCAGAATGGCTACTAAAAAAAAACAACTAAAAAAAAACCAACAGAAAACAACCAGTGTTGGCAAGGATCAAGAGAAAAGAAGATCCTTGTGCTCTGTAGGTGGGGTTATAAACTGGTCCAGCCACTGTGGTGAACAGAATGGAGGTTCCTTAAAAAACAAAAAGTACAGCTACCATAGAACCTAGCAATACCACTTCTGAGTTATGTACCTCCAAAGAACCAAAAGGCGGATCTTCATACTCACAGAGGCATTATTCTGTATAGCCCAGAGATGGAAGCAAACCAAGTGTTCATCAACAAATGAATGGATAAAGAAATGGTCTATACACAGTGGACTATTATTCAGTATTAAATAAGAAGGGCATTCTGACACCTGCTACGATGTGGATGAACCTTGAGGTATGATGCAGAGTGAAAGAAGCCAATCAGAAAGAGACACATAGGGGAAAGCCGGGACGGCTCAGCGGGTTGAGCACTCGCTTTGAGGCCCTGAGGACCGAGGATCGAATCCCGGCTCCGGCCCGGGCGGACCCACATGCTGAACTGGGGAGTTCCCACAGTTCGGTTCTCTGGCTGTCTCTGTCTCTGTCTCTCTCTCTATCTGTCGGAGGTGGAATGGAAGTAAATGTGCACTGAAGATAAAATGATTACTCTCTATAAATATGGAAAGATATAAAAAAAAAAAGAAAGAGACACATAGGACAAGATTCCAATTCTATGACATCCTCAGAAGAGTCAAAGTCAGAGACAGATAAAAAAATGTCAGGAGGTGGGAAGAGCAGAAATGGAGAGCTTATAGTTTTTTGGGGGTATAATTTTGGTTTTACAAGATACAAGTTTGGAGATTAGTTGCACAACAATGTGAATGTACTTAACATCATTGAACTGCACACTTAGAAATAGTTAAAATGGTCACATTTTATGAGTTTTTTTAACATAGAAACTTTATATAAATTCAACCAATACAGTGAAAATAGCCCAGCATATAATTTAGGAGGAAAATGCCTAGGATACATTATACTCTTCTTCACGGACTAAGTCTTAACTTCTCATGTGAATCAACACTGATGGCACATCTAACTGAAGGCTCAATGTCACCTGTGGCTTCCTAGCAAAGCCCAGGCTGGCTGGACCTTACCCGTCACCCCTATGTGATGAACCTTCTACAGCAGACTCTCCATGAACCAGAACTCAAGCACCCAGCATTCATACAACTGGCAAAAAGTTTGCCAGTTGCTTGAAGAGTGCTGGTCACTTGAGTTCTGGTTCACGGTGAGTATACTTAACATATATCTAGCATCTACCAATCCCTACAGGTAGATAGATGGTTAACTTAAGAGTCCACTGTAGCTAGATACAAATAAAACACTAATTTTTTTTTTTGGGGGGGGGGGAGCGGATTTCATGCTTCCAGACCTTTTTGGAAATGTGTGTCTTCAGGCAGCGTTCTGGAAGGGATCATGGACAAAGCTCTGGTGCCTGACCATCTCCCAAGCATCAGGCCCTCAAGCAGATTTGTAGGATGTACCCTCAGAGAGCTGACAACCTAAAGGACCAGCTCTGACGTTAGCATGCACTAGACACTGAGGGACATGGAGAACAGTATTAACTCCCACCTGGTAATTCCCATATTCCAGGGATAAGTATAAAGTTCAAGTCATTCACTAAAATGACACATGGGATTGATAACTAGTATTCACCTATCCTGACCTTTCTCAAGCTGTACTTGCAATGGCACTCACTGCACCTTCAAGTGTGCCTTGTACAGCATTTCGTGCAGTTTGTATTAAAGACACATCTGGAGTAAGCACACTCACCAGAAAAGGCATTTAGTCAACCAACACCCCATCAATGTTTTTGATTTAAATAATCAGTTCTTCACTAAGAGAGCATTTGTCCACTCCATCCTCCCAGGGTGCAAAGGACACTAAAACTTGGTAAAGTGAAAAAATGATCACCTCTCACTGATAAAATGAAATATTCCTTGAGTGCAACATCAGAAGTCAGGAATGTGGGGGAAAACAAAAATCTAGCTGCTGTGAGTCCCACACAGAATGTTCTTTCTCAGTAGGACAAAGATGCAGGATGACACTAACAACTGCTGTTCTCTACCCCAAGTTGCTGAGCAGAAACTATCTGTGGACAAAGGTGCCCCTGGGCTAAGGAGAACCCCTTTGTAACCTCACATCCGCACCCCTCTGTTGAGAAGCCATCACAAAGGCTGCTTTGTGAAAAACGGATTTTGCAATAAATTATCAAAAGCTTCATTGATGATCTTAATGGATGTGGTTGAGTAAGGAACACTGAACACAAATAGAGAACAGAACCAAATTTACTAAGTCAGCATATTTCAATGGCCCTGTGGTGCTGGACTATTATAACATAAGCCAGGGGAAATGGTATGGACCACAAAGACTGCAAACTTACTCTGCCCTCTACAACATCTACATCTGACTATCCTGTCCTCCCCCAAGCCTACCCATGGCCCTAACCTCATTACAGCCCCTACTCACCAATCTCCCACAAACTAATCCTGTAATTCACCTTGGTGCATTAACTTCAGACACACTCCTTACAATTTATCATTTAATCCTATGCACTCGATTATCACACTCATCCATTAAAACATACTTAATGCAATAAAATTACACCTCAGGACCCATTATCTTACTTTGCAAGAATAACCATAATCTTTACATTGTAATCTCTAAAGTTCTCTGTCATCATCTCAAGTAACGGTGCTTATACCTTGTAATTCACTCGCTGCAGAGTATGTCACCTGCCACACTCACCCATTACTCCTAGTCATGGGGAAGGGACTACAAGGGCTATCCGGAAAGTGTCCAACCAAGTAATATGAAAAACAGAGGTATCTGTGGCTAGATTTTTTCTGGACAGCCCACGTTTACCTGTATGGTAAGTTACCACCCAGAGAATGGATCATTGGTCTGCAATAAAAAACAAATGCTTCTGAAGGCCCCTTAAACACATGGGTTTTTAAACACACACACACACACACACACCATTAACACTGAGCCCTACCAACTCATGTAGGTAACAAGTGGGATCACACATTTTCATGGGCAGAACATGCAAGCACTAACTTCTAAGGATGAAATGTGTTCAGGAGCAGTGCCAACAGGAATATAGTACCAATAACTTCCAACTCCTTTCCCTAAGGACAGGTTCCAATAAAGCATAGTAGCAACTTGGGTGTCCTAGGGGAATGGTTCCAGGAACCCTGAAGATACCAAAATCTAGGCATGCTCAAGTCCCTAATGTAAAATGGTGTTAACACCTATATTTGCACAAAGGCAAGAGCACTGCAGGCTTGACTGTCACCTCATGTGTGGATTCAGCTCAGGGCTCTCTACATGGCAAAGTCAAGCTTTGTTTTGGGGAATTTTCTGGTCCCCCTGCTGCCCAGCTTGACTACTTTCAATCTGCAACTGGTTGATCCCTCAGATGCAAAACCCAGGGACACAGGCCAACTGCACCTCTCAGCATTTAGCAGATGTACAGCCAACACACACAGCTATGGGTATGTTTGTCACTTGCACCGGCCCTGTCCCAGGGGCCCAACCTCTGACAAGTAACTGAACCCTCTGAGGTTCTTTCTTTGTGACATAGGGACAGACCTGCACAGCTATCACCTCAGTGAAGGTTAGGAAGACAGAATCCTACAGAATTTGCAAATGCAGGATTTGTCATTGTGTTCCAGCAGTTACATGTCTCCTCTAATGACTTTGTTAAGTGTCACCTACATTTTAGAAGAAATGATACTGGATTTCTTTATCGATAATGCTGCCTGCCCACTAGTCTGGACCAATGGTGAACAAAACCCTGGTGGGTCCTGATGAGGCCACAGGCCTTGTACTGTCACATGCTGGAAAGTTAAGGGTCTAAGGC
Source organism: Craseonycteris thonglongyai (assembly GCA_004027555.1). NCBI lineage: Eukaryota > Metazoa > Chordata > Mammalia > Chiroptera > Craseonycteridae > Craseonycteris > Craseonycteris thonglongyai. The sequence continues at coordinate 1,587 of PVKE010008455.1, read as the reverse complement.
AGGCTGTAGATGTTTTTAGATGGCTTGTACAGTGTTTCCAAAGTTCTAAATTAGTTTAAACATCACGACATTTGGCACCAGAATCTGCATTCTTGGATTATCTTGTAACATAGGCAAACCTAGCCCTGACCCCACACACCCTCAAGGACCACACTGGGGGCAGCCCTAACTGGGAAAGGCTAAATGCTCTCCAATGTACCTCAACCCCACCAGGTCAGCTCCCTCACTGATGGTACTGCCAGGTTCTTTTGAGCCCTTATGTTTGCCACTCCTGGTCGACCCTTAAACTTAAAACTGCCTTTAATCTCTGAAATAAAAATCCACAACCTAATTTCATAAGGACTACGTCCAAGCTCTCTGAGCAAACAAAATAAGCCCAAAGAGAATCTAAGTAGAAAACAAACCATGTTCATGATTCTATGTTGGCACTGCCTGTATGAATGAGTTCACTTTTTTTAAATGTCATTTTTGAAATTGATGAATTTGTCTCATCTCTTTCTTCACACTTTTGGTTATGTTAAGCTATGTGCTGTAACTGACCAAGTCTTTTCCAAGTGGACTGTCATTAATGAGTAAAACCTTCATGGTGAGAACATGCCATGTCACACACTTACCATGACAGCAAGACTGCAGCTTTGCTGCCCAATATTAACTGATACTTGGACCTCAACTCATCATCGCCATAAAACTTGGTAATATTTCTTTAAATGTTGGTTTGATGTTTAATAGACAGTTTCCATTCCCATCAAAATATGGACTAGTCAGTGAAAGGATTCTAAAAGGGGCTATAAATGCTACATGCAGCTTTCAGCAGATATTCAAATCACTACATGCCCATGGTCCCTTACCCAGAGTGGCTTACCCATTGCACTGAGATAATGGTTGAAGGCCTGGCAATGAGGACTTGGCGTTTGTGTTGATTTGTCACAACTCATGGGTGCTGGGCTCCTGTCTGTGTCAAAAGAGAAATACCCACTGGAGGAGCGGGACAGCAGGGAGGATCTTCTCACAAAAATGAAGAGCGGGGATCTGGTGGCAAAAGGCCCGGGGCTGGCGGGTGGGGCCAGCGGGCCCTGAGGGCTGCCGTGGGGGCAGCGGTCCCCTTCCGCTTCAGGATTACCTTGAGGCTCTATCTGTACAGAGGTCGGGGCCCCAGGCCTGAGCTGAGGTGGCCTCTCAGTGGGCTGTAGTTGTCCACCTTCTCTGTCACACTCAGAACTTGCATCGGAAGGTTGCTTTGCCATTTGGTCTTTTTTTCTGCAAGTAAAGTAAAAACTAAGATTACCTTACAAGAAACTAAATCAGCTAACTTTCACCTACACGTTAAAAATTAATACCAAATACTTTAACAGAAAGTCATTACTTTGTATACATCTGACAATCTTCCAAATAAGAAAAAATATATCTAAAATAACAAAGGTATGTGGTGTTGGGGGGCAGGGGGGAGCTAAACTGTGGACCTAACAAAACAGCATAGCCCATGACTTGTGGAGCTGGTGCTGCAACACACACACTCAAATGTTTTAGGACAGGCAGCCCGTCCCTAAGCAATCACAGGGCTTTGCTCGGGGGGGGGGGGGGGGGGGG
>PVKE010008454.1:0-47711 GCA_004027555.1 Craseonycteris thonglongyai | reverse complement strand
TTTATTATTTTTTATTCTTGTTCAATAATAAGTATCCTGAGAACTAGCTAGTGCCCACCACCCTACCGATATTTTAGAATGCGCCCTACGGTATAAAAAGGTTGGGAACCCCTGCCCTAGATAAAAAGTTTTATATTAACCTTTTTTATGGAATATTTTTATATCTATGCACTTACCTTTTATGCCTACGATTCTGAATGTTCTTGATTTAGATCACAGAAGAGTTGGTTATGGTAATAAAGATATTCCAAATGTCCTTTTATGCACAGGTTTCAAAATAATGTGGATCTCTCAAATTGTTTAAAATATGCTAGGAATTACATAATTTCACGATATGAAGACTAAGTAGATTCGTATTTTGTTATGTTATTATCATGTGGCAGTCCCATTTTAGCTGATAAATGGAAGTACTTGTCACCCTTTTTGATTCATATGAATAAACTAGTCTTGAATTATTCACATTGTTAAAGAATTTTCACAAAGAATGCTTCTTTGGCACAGACAATTATCATTACAGAGGAAAGCATCCCAGAGTAGTTGGCATGAGATATGGAACTTGAGTGACAGAAATCAGAAGATAACATTTCACAAAGAGAGAAGACATGGAGACAGAAAATCTGAGTATGTTTGGGAAAGAACCTATGGCCCCATTCTTTTGGAAGATGAGGTAGAGGCATCCACCTGACAAGCCCGTTCTTGGCACATGTATTGATGTTCTTGTGATGGAGCAGTGGTCAGCAGGCACTGAGACATGAAAAGCAGAAAGGACAAAGTTGGAGGAGGCCAAGTGTTGACTACAACTTGCAAATGAGTGTGATTCGAAGCAAAATTATTGATATCTGACTGTTGCCAGTCTTCCCCAATCACTTACTGTCTCAAGAACAGTTTGATTTTTCTATACCAATTATTTTTTTTCTCCACCTACCTAGGAAAGACTTGGTATTAACTAGTCAGTTCCATTCCCTTGGTTCTCACAACCAAGAATAGCAGACACCTGAAAACTATATAAGAGAAGCAGAAAAAGGCTTGGGCTATTGCTATTATGGAATAGAATGCAACAATCTTCCACAAAAAAAACCAAAAAAACAAAACAAAACCATGCACAAGCTGAAAACAGTTAGAAAATCTGAACCTGGAGTTTAAGAACTCTTCTCTGTAAGACATGGCTCAGCACTACTGGAATATGGGTATAAATATGATTTGTATTTGTCGGTTAGTGGGCTCAAGGCTATTAAGCATGCATGCCAGACTGGGGAGATAGACAAGGACTAGGAAGACCTAAGTTCTCCTGAACAAGGTGGTGATGTGATTAGAATTCTTCTTTAGAAAGAATCATCTAACTGTCTCTATATAAGTGAAAAAGGAAAAAAAAAAAAATAGAAGGCAAGTAAAATCTGATAGCAGACTGTGCAATATGCCAGGTAAAAGGTAATGAGGAGGTGTACTAAAATGAGAGAATGTGGATAGAAAAAAGAAGATGGCAAAGTATTTGGAAAGCAAAATTAATGGATCCACTATAGCAGGGTTGGCCAACTTTTCTGTATATAAGATCTACTTTTTATCTTAAAAGTGTGTCGCGATCGACTTGTTGGCCACCCCTGAGCTAGAGTATAAACTCTGATACCCCATTTTGTCAGTTTCTTATGATTGTATGTTATGATTTGACACTTCAAATCAGCCAGGCGCTGTATTGGCGCCGCTTGAGTTGGCGCTTCAAATCAGCCGGGCACCGCAGCGGCGCCTCTCCAGTTATAAGAGCTACAATCGCTTCAAAGTCCATGGTACACGGAATTCCACCCCAGACATTGCGAGCGATCGACGATCGACCAAAATTGGCCTCGCGATCCACCGGTTGATCGCGATCGACTTGTTGGCCACCCCTGCACTATAGGACTCAAGGGGAAATTGTTGATGATTTGATGTTTGAGATCCTCAGGAACTGAAGGAATGGAAGTGCCATTAACAGAAGTAAGGATGTTAGAAGAAAAAGTTAACTTCACGGTCAAAATAATTAGCTTGATTTTATGTGAGTTGTTTTGATGTACAGAAACATCTGTGTGAGGATGCCCAGTGGACAACTGAAAATGTAAGCTCCAAAGGGAAAGGCCTATGTCTGTCTTGCTCACTTCTCATCATGGTTTATCTCTAAAGCCCAGCATATAATAAACACTGCTGAATGAAAGAAGAATGAATGTGAGTTGTAATATTACGTTGTCCTGAGGACCTATCTTTACATGGCTGTGGGTGAGGATTTCATAAGAAACATGGTGTTTCTACTTGGGGTAAACTTCTCATCTCATCTTCCTGGTTAAAAGGATTTGTCAATATATGAACATTGTATAAAACATTTAGATTGAGAGGGTCTTTGGTCATTATGGATCACTCACTAGAGATGTTCCTCATGAGCATGGCTTACTAATAAAATCTAAAACTCAAAATTTCAGTCTGCAGTGATCCCCCACCCCCACACCCTCCACCACCACACACACACACTTGGGAATTCATGAAATTTAAGCTTTTCTAGAAAGCAGACCTTGAAAACAACATCTGGTATTGAGTTAAAACTTGAGAACCAGATATGCTTCCTTATCTAACTGTATTTCAGGTTCCGTGATTAGCTTGCCAGAATGGTAAAAGGGAAAAGGTGTACTAATTTAATTTTAGTTTTGTTTTTAAGGCTGGGATAGCTCCATAGGTTGAGTATTTGCCTTGCAACTGTGAGGTCCAGGAATCGAGTCCCAGCCCCAGCCTGTGCAAGCCCATGGGATGAACTGTGGCACAGCTGGTAACTGCTGAGATGGCGGTGAGGGTTCTCAACTCCCATGCGTGAGGCCCTTGGTTCAGTTCCTGCCCTGTGCAGCCCTACCCACACCTGTGTGGAATGAAACTGTGTCACAACTAACAATGTATGGCTGTGAAGACTGCTCTGGGCCCTCCCACCTTCTCTCTCTCTCTCTCTCTCTCACACACACACACACACACACACACACACACACACACACACACCTTCTCTCACACAGTAAAATAAATCTTTAAAAAATAAAAATCACAAATATTTTAATGCTTAATAAAATCATGGGTCTTTTCTAAAGTATACAGACCATCCTTCAATATATATATATATATATATATATATATATATATATATATATATATATATATATATATATAATGCATTAGAATTAATATAAGTTTAAGATATAGTTAACATTATTATAGCATATATATAATTCACATTCAAAAGATTCACTAAGGGTAGCCTCTAAGTAACAATGGCTGAATAGTATAATGGGCTCACAGATTGTTTTTAAAACCAGTTTTCCAAATAATTTATGGTATGTGGATTCCTGAAGAAACACTGAAAGAGCAAGTTTTTATTCACCCATGTTTCAAGTGTTAGTACACAGCCCATTCAAATGCAATCATAAAAGAGCAAGTAGAATTTTTTGTTTTTTTTAAACTTTAACATGATTCATATTATGAAAAAAATAAAGATATGTATAAAAACTCTCAGAAAGGTAATTAAAAGAATTCTAAGTTGGCATTTACAGGTTACCAAATACTATAGAACCCATTTTATTTTATACTTACAATAAGCTTAAAGTAAACCAAGTATATATTGTTATTTGTATTTAACAGATGGTAACATTGAGATCTGCAAACATAGTATGTTATATAATTGCTTTCATAGAACCAATAAGTACTAGAACCTAGAACTTCTGTACCTTAGATCAGAGATTTTTCATGCTCTCTTTCTGCATGATGAAAATGCAACACACTATGTTTATAATTGTCTCTTATTTGGAACCTAGGATTCAACTGCACTCAATCCTGGAAAAATTAACCTAAGTGAACAAACATTAGCCTTAAAAAACAAACATATTAATGTTGCACTTGGAATATCTATGTGATAAGGAATTTATTAGATCTGGAACTTATTATTTTGACAGGACATCTTTATTAATAAATTTTTATAATTGATTTTGTAAAATGATTATATTTTCTACTTCAATTGTTTTACATGTAAGTTTCTCCATAATTTTTCCACTTCAAGCAATTCCACAGCCATAAAAATATGTCCTTTGTTCATTCAAGTGTAGAAAGATAAAATTATCTAACTCATATGCTACATTAATATGACTTATTTTCCTTTTATTGAGGGGGGATGGGAAGGCATCTTTTAAAATCTGCTCTACATTTTACAAATGAGAAAAGTAAAATGAAATGTTTCCCCTTCTTTAAGTAGGGCTTTTCATAATGGTACAACCCTCTGCCTATTCTGTTGAGGTCAGTTCCAAAATCTTATTCCAGTACTAGATTATCAAGTTTCCCAAAATGAGCATGAATCCTGGAACATTTTTCCTTTTTCTTACTGGTAATCTCTCCATAATTAATAGATAATCAATCCTGTCTCTTTATATAGGGTTAATAACAACAACAATAATAGATGGCTCTCATAACTATAATTTAGCATTTCCAGATGTGGAAAAGTAGTAGAAGGAATGAGAAAATCACAAAATCATGATAATGTGTATTTGTTTGATACTTTATGGTGTATAATATGTGGCTTACCCCTCAAAATCTATGACAGAGACAGGGAAATTTGTATTCTCATGCTAAAGAAATAGAAATAAGGGCTCAGAGAAGGCAAGGGTATGCAAGGTTACATGGTTAGTAAATGACAAAGTTGGATTAAGAATCCAGGCATCTCTGCCTTGCTGCTGATTTGCAGGAAATTCTTTCTCTGATTCTCAAGCTACATTCACTTTGAATAGCTAACTGAGACAAGTGTGGACCAGTCTGAAATTCAGGAACTCTGAATTCCTGTCTCCACCCCATTGGGCCTGATTTAGTACTCTCAGACTACACGACATCACAGTTAAGGGTGTGGGCTTTGGAAGCATCCAGACCTGGCTTTATATCCCCATTCCTCCAATTACTAGCTCAATGAGTTTCACAAGTTAGTTTCTCTAACAGTTAGTTTTCTCATCTGTAAAATGAAGATGTTAACATTCTTAAATCGAGACATACAAAAAGCATTTCTTTGAATTTCATGTATTATACATTTCATATAGCTATAAAACCTCGTATTTTTGTCTCTAGGTTTTTGATCTCATAGTAAATAAATTGACAATTTACTAAAAAGCTTTACTGAATGTTATTATGAATTTTCTTGATCAACAAGTGGTTAGAGCATCATCATAATTACAAATGGGGCGAGAAGGCATTGCTTTGTGAAAATATTTACCATTACTCAAAAGGGATGGGTATCAATGTAAGCTTTCAAACCTTAATCAACAAGGGTTTATAAGTTTTTTTTCAATTAGGTGGTCCAATATGATATTGATTCTTAGAGGCTAGAGGATTCCTTTTCATTCATGCGTTGGATCCATTTCCTCAAATGTATCCCAACAACTAAGCCAAGTTCATATTTGATTAAATAATCATAGTTAACAATGAAAGCCCTGTTTTTTCCTGGGCTCCTTTTATTTTATTATGATCCCAAAAATGTAGGATTGAAATACAGTAGTAACAAATGTAAAGGTCAGAAATTTAATTATTCCAATGGATTCATTCAAAGACACCCCAAAATCTTTATGCAAATTAAGTGGTGATAACTCCATTAACATACTTATGTTCACAAATCCAGAATATTTTTGTATAATTTAGTCACAAGTAATTGAAAACTCAAAATGGGGCAAGCTGGAATGGCTCAGTGGGTTAAGCGCTCACTTTGCAGCACCAGGGACCGAGGATCGACTCCCGGCCCCGGCCCATGCGGACCCATGTGCTGAACTGGGGAGCTCCCCCAGTTCAGTTCTCTCTCTGTCTCTGTATCTTTCTCTCTCTCTCTCTCTCTCTCTCTCTCTCTCTCTCTCTCTCTCTCTCTCTCTGAAAAACAATAAAAAAAAAAAGAAAAGAAAAGAAAATTCAAAATGAATTAAACACTGAGGAAATTATTGGCTTGCACAACTGGAACTTCACAAGTAAGGTGAACTTCAAAAGCAAAGGCATTACCCAATGGTTCTGACTGGGCTTCCCAACAGTTCTCTCAGTTCTGTTATGCTCTCTATATAATGTGAATCTCAGGATGGAACAGAAGTCTTCAGAAGAGATGAAACCCACACAATAAATGACCATAGCAGAGAGAGAGAGAAAAAAAAAAGTAGCTTTCAGAACTCTTTTTTTTTTTAAACTTTTTAAAATTTATTTTATTTATTTGTTTTTAACTGAACTGGGGGCCTCCCCGCATACAGGAAGCACACCCCAGTTCAGCACGTGGGTCCGCCTGGGCTGGAGCCAGGATTCAATCCTCAGGGTTTCAAAGCGAGAGCTTAACCCGCTGAGCCATCCCAGCTTTCCCAACAGAACTCTCTTATAAAAGTGATAAAACTTGTGAATTCCCCAGCAAACTTTGCCTCAAACGCCTTTGGTTAAAACTGAGTTGCAGGGTGCAGAGATCACTCAGCCAGTTGAGCACATGCCTTGCAACCATGAGGTCCAGGGTTCAAATTCTGGTCCATGTAAACCCATATGCTGAACTGTGGCACAACTGGTAACTACCGGGATGGCACCAAAGTTCTCGCCTCCCATGTGAGTGGCCCCCAGTTCGGTTCCTGCCCTGCATGGCTCCACATTTACCTGTGTGGAATGAAATTATGTCACAACTAAAGATGTACAACTATGGCGACTGCTCTGGGCCTTCTCTCTTCTTTCTTTCTCTCCCTCTCTCCTCTCAAAAACAATGAAATAAATATTCAGAAAAACTGAGATGCATGCCCATTTCTATGCCAATTTTTGAGGTGGTAGACTAGTGGAATAATGGTCCATCCAAGGTTAGTTTCCCCTGAGGTACTTGGCTGCAGAAAAGAATGGTGATGAATAACATAAAACTGGTATTCTCTTGAGAAGAAAAAAGTGAAGAACACATCTTCTACCTCTTCCAATATTTACCCATTCATTTTTCTAAAAAGTATTAACCAATTAAGTAAGATCCTAAAACATAAATATTCCTCCTGATATGCCCTTGGGAGAAAAGTACAAATGTTTTAAGTATTAAATTGGCTTGAACTATGACATTTTTATAATGCTAGCAAGCAACCATGTCACGAGGCATGGACAAGATTAAACTTTAATGGCTAGGATAAGTCCAAGTATAGGAAAATAAGCCTCTGCAAATATATTTCATGCACACATAATGGTTCATATCCCCTCTTAAAAATGTAAACCAGAAGATTCCATGAAAACTAACATTAAAGAGGGAAAATGAGTTTTCTCAGGTTAATTTTAGCCAGTAATCTGTCTAGATGCCAATAACTAAAAATGACTTTCTGGGAAATGAGATTTTACATACAAGAAGATTTTTATTTGATTGATAATGTTTAACAATACTTTTTTAAAATGACAAAAAATGAGAATGTTTAAAACTCTAATGAAACCAAGAAGAAAACATAAGCCTTCCGGAAAAGTTGCTTGGACATTGATGACTGCATAAAAGTAGGAATTTTTTTTTCTTAAATTTCTTTTTATTCATTGTCATATAATTTATTCTTAAATAAATCTCAAATCTTTACCCCCAAAGGAGCAATTGGCACTTTCTGTATAACTAATTTTAGTTTGAAAAATGATTATTCATAATAATTATTTAACTATTCCTAGAACAGGTATTATATACCCAGGAAGAATTATAATGCATAGCCTCTACCTTCAAAGAATTTAAAATCTTTTTGAGAAAATCAATCTAAAACTATGGGGAAAAAAGAAAACATAGCATTTAATGAACTACTATAATGTGAAGCAGAGCATATCAATGTAGATAATGCTAGACAAGGAAAATCATGCCTGTTAGAGAAATTATAGAAGCCTTACTATCATACTACCATCTATTGAATACACAGCATTTTCCAGATATATTTAATAGCATATCATTTAATCTCATAACAACTCTATAAATTACAATTATTATTATCAATATTTTACAAAGAAATGAAGCTTAGAGCTAACTTGTCCAAAGTGGAAAAGTTAGTAAAAAGCAGGATTAGGAATTGAACCCATATCATCAAATCTCACAGTGTGGTTGCTTAGCTATAAAGATATTCTGCCTTCATGGAATAAAACAAACTTGATGAGCGTTTTGTAGACTTAGCAGTCCTTCTTAGTGAAGAAGGACAAGGAAGAATATTTTAGGAAGGAGGACCGGCATGGGTGAAGGTATAATTGTTTGAATGTCCTTGGTATATTAGGGCCCTTAAAGAAACTACACAAAAGGATCTAAAGTCTGGACAAGGTTGGTGGTTACCTGGAGAGGGGGGAGGAGGAGGGAGGCAGAGTTGTGGGGGGAGGTGGGAGTGGGCACCGGATACATGGTGGTGGAGGGGGAGCTGATTCTGGGTGGTGGGCACATAATGCGATGCATGGGTGATGTGATGTGGACTTGTACATCTGGAAGCTATCTAACTGTTACCAACCAATGTCACCCCATTAAATTTAACAATAATAAAAAAAAAAAGTCTGGACAGGTAGCAGTGGAAGAAAAGATTGGACAAATTCAGTGGAGTTGGTTACAGGGATTAATAAAGGCACAGAAGAGTTTTCCAAAACAATCTCTCAGTATACAATAGCTATTCAAACTCTTTTATCGCCTCTTTCTCAACCTTAACAGCATTTTCATACTCCAAAAGACTTGAATCATTGGAGACCACACAATAACTTTCAGACATTTAGATTAAACTCAAAAGCATAGAAGCGTCCTCAATAGCTCAAAGGTTAATCCTTTTCAAATCTTAGGACAGACTATTCTAGGGAGAAGGCAAGAGACATTTTGGTGACCTGGAAATCCCACAGGCCCCAGGTGACCACCCTGGGCTGCTTCTCTGCATTCCACACCTTTTGCAATATGGCATTGCCTTGTCAGTTTGAAATGGAATGCAGGCTCACACCTTGTCAGAGTTCAAGTTCTCCTCCTAAACTGAATGGAAATAGTTCCAAAAGTGAAAAAGCACATGATTACATGTTTATACAGATGTGATAATATCTGTGAGGAAATACAAAAACTGGTCATTGTGATTGCCTCTGGAACAGATAGCTGGGTGGCTGGGGGGACATTCAAAGAGAAAGGACTTACATCTTACCAACCCCTTGTACTTCCTCAATTTAGAAGGCTAGACATGTATTATTATGCATTCAAAAACATGCTGCACGTGAATTAACTTTCTATTGCCCTTTCTACCTTTCTCACCGTGCATTCAAAGCATAATTGCCAGATTAATGTTCCCTCAAAGCACAGTTCCCATCACATTCTCCCCCTAGTCCAAAACCTTCAGTCCTTTGCCCATCACTAACAATCGCTAATTTACAAGGTTCACAAGAATTGATTTACTGTTCTAATTTATGTTTCACATCACATTTTGAAGTAGGTTATGCCTCATATGACAAGTAGTAAAATGGCATGTAATGTATTTAAAAGATTTGTTCAGAGTTTCACAGCTGGCTGAGACTTGAGCCTCGAGTACGTGCCACTTTCGATGAGATCATGCTGCCTCTCAGAAGTAGCTTACTGAGTTAAATCAAAACTTGAAAACTTTTTGGCCCACCATTGATTTTTAACCCACCCTAGACATTTCTTCATGCTGACCGCCAATACCTGTCCTTTGTTCCAGGTAAACAATTTAAACACTGGTTCCTCAAATACCTCTCAGTTTACTACCTATCATTGTAACTTTTCTCATGTTCTTTCTTTCCCCTTAGAAAGTCTCCTCACTTCATTTATCACTTATGAAAATCCTCCACAGTTAATCACAAATGCACCTTGCCCTGAATCCCCAGTGTTTCAATTTTTCCCTTCCCAGGGCTTTATTTGTGCCACTCATAAAACTGCACATTGGTCTTAAATTACAGTTGTATTGGTGTTTGTCTTAGCCTGGCTACAAAACTGTGAACTTTGAGAACAAAATCATTGCTTTAAATGTTCCTATTTTTTGAATATGTAGCAAAATACTTCTTACTTATTAAGGGCTCAAAAAATATTGTTGAATTCTGTTAGAGAATTGATTCCTGGGACACCAGGGATGCATTGTAAAATAAAGTGAACTTTGGAGAGAATCCAGAAATTCATTTTATAAGAGATCACAAACTGATTATTTATAACACTCTTTGAAAGACAGATGTATTTTGTTAGCACAATGTTTGTTTCTTAGAGGATTAAAAAAAAAAAATGTTTGCCAGCATTTAAAATCAGAAGAACTTACACAAAAGTCTGAATTTTCAGCTTTTCTTAAAAATGGGAAAATCTGGGGGAAGCTGGGATGGCTTAGAGGGTTAAATGCTCACTTTGCAGCCCCAAAGCCTGAGGATTGAATCCCGGCTCCAGCCCATGTGGACCCATATGCTGAACTGGGGTGTGCCCCCCAGTTCAGTTCTTGCTGGGGCCTTGTGGGAGGCCCCTGGCCCAGTTCCTGCCCTGCATGGCCCTGCACCCACCTGTGGAGTGAAACTATATGCTGTCAACTATGCAGACTACTCCGGGCCCTCCCCTTTCTCTCTCTGTCAATAAACAATTAAAAAAAGGGATGGGTTGTGGGGGGGATCTAACAACACTGAGCCAGTCCAGCACATTACAAAATAGGCGAGAGTTGGTAATACCTGCCCATTTTCAATAGGGTACATACAGGCTGTGTGGTATGCCACAGCCCTCCACTAGTGACTGTTCTATACCCGGCTGGGCATACTAATTTGTGATCCCTGTTGAGTGCTGTACATTTACATTTGCAATTTTTACTAAAAATGGAGATGCTTTTTCCTTTGGCAAATGATCCCTAAAACTTGTTACCTCTTTCCAGTCCCGGCATTCTACACCAATTTCAGCAGTGCCCTGGTGAAAGCAATTTGCTCAACCATCTTTGAAAGAGTAACCCACCCACTTCATGTAGGGAAATATCAAGTGGAAGTTAAGTCAGTTGTTGCTTACAGGCATGTTAATGGAAATGCAGGGAAAGTATACATAGCAAGAAAACTGTCATTTGAACCACAGGATGTCCCATTGAGACATTGCCAGCCAAACTACCTACTAGTGTCCTATAAGCAAGGGGAGCAGAATACAATGCAGGTGACAGAATTACATAACGAAAAGGGAACTCAAGAAGGGAAATTCAACGCTTAAATTATTTCTATGACATTCTTACCAAGTTGATTTCTAAAATCTCTAGCTTTCCAATGAGGGCAAGCCAGTTTCAATTTTCACAATTTGTACTGCCAAAGCATTTTCTCATATATAGGGAAAAGATGATTTGCCATAAATTTCACCCATTAGTCCTTTATTTTCTATATGGAGTCCCAGAAAATCACATATGATAGCCTTTTTAATATTTAAAGACTGATCATGTTACCTGTCTTTCATTCTTCAGGCTAAACATCTACAATATCTGGTTAACAGTAACCACAGAATCCCCTGTTAAGTCTACTTCATTCCATTCCATTCCATCAAAATTCTTGACACCCCAAACTGGACATAGCATGACAGGTATTGTCTGGGCCAACAAAATACAACAAAACTATACTGCATCACTTCATTACTATAACTATTTATGCAGCCTCAAAGCTTAAGTATTTGTTTTGAATGCTACAAATCTCTGTTGACGCACACTGTGATTGTAGTCAACTGTAACCCACAAGATCTGTTCCAGCTCATCTTCACTATCATGTGCTTCCACCTTTGGATTTCTGGACCTCATATTTATCCCTGTTAAATCTCATTGTGTTTATATGGGCTCATTATTGCAAACTGACAAGGTCTTTTTGGATTTGATTCTAGAACTCTCCCTTCAATATTTCTATCTCTGAAAATTTGAAGTGTGTGCAGTTAATTCTTTCCTCCAGGATACTGGAAAACAAGCAGAATAAAAAAGGATCTTGCTTCATATCCTCCCTCCTAATTTTCAGATTAAAGCTGGTTTCTCAATATTTTTTGACAAGAGTCATGTACCAGCCACAATCCACCCAACTCTATTGTTAGTTTTCTCACCTTGTCTTCAAGAATACTGTGAAAACGAACAAGCAAACACTGATGGAGTTGTTATATGCACGGGAGAAAAGACATGCCAAAGAAAAGCTGTAAAGTGTTTCTTTTAAGTGAGAAGGTATGCATGTACGTATTAGAAAACAACATTGTATACTTTTATATAGAGTTCAGTACTGTCCGTGGTTGCAGGTATCCATCGGAGGTCTTGCAATGTATCCCTATGGATAAAGGTGGCTACTGTGTCTTTATCTCTATATTTTCAGTATGTTAATACTCATATCCATAACTTTATATCTCTGTACCTACATCTACATACAATACACTTCTTTACATACTTGCATTCACAAATATGCATTTTCCTTGGGAGAGGATTCATAGCTCCCACTGGATTTTCAGAAAGTTTCCTAACATACAGAAGTTAAGAACCATTAACTTAGTAAATTCTTTTGATATACCATATATAAAAATAATCATATTCTTAATCTTTTATGATCCTTATTTATAGAGTACCGACTGTGTGCCAGAAATGCCTTAGATATTGATGATATAGATGTGAATGAAAGTCACCAAGCCTTTGTCCTCGTGGAGTTTACATGCATTTGAGGAAGAACATTAGACCACAATGACCAACGCTAACAAGGAAGTCGACAGTATGTTTAATAGAGATAAATGCTAAGGGACAAAAATAAAACAGAGAGACGGGATATGAAGTGTTGGGTAAGAATCCTGCCTCACTGAGAAGATTACAATTGTTTAAAGACCTACAAGAACTGAGGTAACTTGAAGGAAGAAATTCTTAGGTTAACATAACAGCAAGTACAAGGCACCCTGATCACAAATTCTTAGTTTCTCCAATAATCAGCAAGACTGTGACAGAGTAAGTCGAGAGGAAATGGGTAGAGATGAGTTAGGAGAGGAGTGTTAAGGAAACCAAAATGGTTCTCCAACATGGAGGGGAAAGGGGTGTCCATTCACAGTGCCTCTGGAAATCTGGGAAGAGGTATTTTTTAATAATCACAATGACTCTGGAACCCTATTGTCATTTAGAGGGGGTAGAGATGTCAAAGATCATGTAATCTGCAGGACGTCTTGTACAGTGGAAAACTATTTTGTCCAAAATGCCATTTAGACACTCTGGGTAGCTTTAACCATTATATAAATTCTGAATTTTACCCTGAATTAGATGGGGAGTCACTACAGACCTCAAGGCAGAAGAGTGAATGGTTTAACATATTTATTGAGGTTCAGCCTAGCCATTGTTTTGGAGGTGAAGGAGACCAGTAAAGATGCTGTCACAATAAACACCACGGCAGCTGCTCTAAAAACTAAGACAGTTATTAAGTAACTGAAGGCAAGGAGAGTGTGTACAGTGTGGATGCGCTGGACAAAGAGATGACTCACATCCTGGTCCTGGGTGGGACAGAGCAGAAAGGCTTGAGATGTCACCAGGTTACTCAGAAGGCTGCACAATTAAAAACTTATAAATTATTTCTTTTCTGAAAATTTCCATTTAATATTTTAGGACTGCAGTTGACAGGGGGCAATTAAAACTACAGAAAGCAAAACTGTGGGTGTGGGTGGGGGAGACTACTGTACAGAAATGTAGAAAGGAATCTAAAAGAGACTAAAAATGTTAACATCAGCTACCTCTAGTTTTTTACATCATTGATGATTTTTCTCTTACATCTTTCCTAAACTATTCATAATTTTGTGAAATGTAACAATTTAAAATTATCTACAACACTACTTCATAAAGCTCACTTGTGACAGAGTTCTGGTTTGATTTTTCTTTTTGCTAGACTCTCTTTCTACTCCTCTCTGTTCAATTGCTTACTCCTCAGTGAGCACCGGACACCCCACTTACAGATGCCACTTTTAGGGATTTAAAGCTCAGCCTTACTCTACTGTGGTCGTTATATCCATGCAATACATTTCCAGACCCCCAGGATTTTCATTCCAAGGAAAAAAGGTAGAATTGTTAGCAGCTGGATCCTCTTTGAAAGAGCAGGCCACACATATTTACTAGAGCTTTGGGGGGTTGTAGGAGAAATGGAAAAATTGTCACTCAGGTCCCCTTTTCTGGCAGCACCTCAAAGGTTACCAAGTGAGAACAGCAGTGCCCAGCTGCCCTGAAAAGCCAAAGGGAGAATGAAATTTAAAACTTGAATCGCCTCTCTCTTCTCATTATGTATTATTTGTCAATCATGGGTAGAAAGTGGTTTTTGCCCTCCAGCTGCTAGCCCCGTGGTGCATATATCACTCAGCGGTGCCACTTTCCTGCGGAACACTGCAAGAAAAATCAACGAGTTCACCTTCCTTTCAAAGAATGGTGGGCTTTTTTTTTTTTTTCTCAATTTTTCTTTTAACCTAATGGTTTAAACTAAAAAGGCAAGTCACACGTGTGGGGAAAAAACAAACAAACAAACAAACATAAACTTGGTTCTTATGGTGAGACATCTTAGACTTTGAAATAATATAGTGCATATTATTAATAGAACACATACAAGGAATCTTTTTCCTCTTTTCTATTGAAGCCAAAATGTCTGAGATGCCCGGGGTTCTTGCAGCCTGGCAGGAAGAGAATATTGTACTTCTTTGCATGGACCTTGCATATAAGCAATAAGATGCACAGCACACTAAGTGTCAGATACAGACCTTTAAAAACATCCATTTTGGTGCCTGCTTTTCAAACTCATTTTACAACATCAAAACATATTGCCTTCATTTGCACATTTTATTCATGAGGCAATAGGAAGTGTTTTTCTTTTTTTTTTAATTAGCACCCTTTTAGGACCTAAGTAACTTCTTATGGTTCTATGAAGGGAAGTGAAGACATAAAGCTCAGCTAGGTTTCCAGTTGATGTAATAAATACACACTAAGCCATAATAAACATCACTTTCTGTCTAATGTTCTTAAAGCATGAAAACACCACCTCAGTTATTTAAGAACATTTAAATAGAAAACTCTTTAGCATCTATGTGTTTCTCAGGCTTGTATCTTTGGCTTTTATAAAGAGAAAAGTCCCACTAGAGACAATGCTGAACGTTTATAGACTGTTTAACTAAGAAAGTGCACTAAAAGCATTAATAATTATTGCTTCTATACTAAGTTGAATACCACTCACAAAAAAATTCAAACTTGTGATTGCATGTAGGCATTTCACAGGTGAATCAAAATGCTAATATAAATGATACCCTACAATGAAACAGATCGTGTTGAAGTAAGACAATATTTTCTCTGCTCATTTTTTTTTTGTTTTTTCATAATTCCATCTAGGAACAGAAGTTTATGCCAACTGAAAAAATCCATTAACGGAAGCCCCAGCAAGTCAAGCTTCCCCTCCATGCTCCAATTTACATGGAAATGTGAGGTGGTCACATCTGTCATAAATTGTACAGAAAGTAAGTTTAGACAGAGAAGACAGTCCAATAGTTTGGGCCCACTTATGTCTTCAAGCTTCTTATTTTCTGTGGGCAGGATAGGTGCCCAGCAGTAAGCTCAGGATCAAATAGAAATAAAGCCCTTGAGAGAGACCTAGTGGACGGCACTGACCTGGCCAGGCTTCGGGCTAAAGCCACACAAAGCCATGGCATTGCATATGGTTTCCATCTGAAGCTCCAAAGGACCAGGCATGTTTTTCTGTACCTATGACTGTATGTATGCAGACTGCCACTCAACTGGTTCTGATTTACACCTAACTCTCTCCAGGCTCCCTAGAAGTGAACTTTGGTGAACTTCATACAAGTTCAACATCCGGAATCAAACCTGAAATTCCAGAGGTTTAGTCTGGGATTCGATTGCAAAAGGAGGACATGTCTTTCCAAGTTATATGTTTCCAGCTATTGTTGATTATTTGGCCCAATGTCTACTATGTTGAATATTGTACATTCCTGAATAACTAGATAATGTAAGAGAATCAAAATTGAGAAGACCAGAAACATGAGGTGGGTGGTTGTAGAACACCCTAAATTTCAAAGTGTGTCACATAAAGAAGCTTCCAAATGTATGAGGTTTCTGTGGTCCTTGGCAATAAGCATCTGTTAGCTGCTTTTAACACTTTTCTTTTTTTCTTTATACCTCTTCACCTTCTCCAACACACTCATCAAAACAGAGATGAGAAGTCAGACGAACAGAATGCTTACTCTTGCTTTGACTCGCTCTGAGTTTCTAATTTTATCCTTTTGCTCTTTTCTCCTTTAACTTGGATATAATTTTTCTTGTGCCATGTGTTCACAACCTCATTAATTATTAGGCCCCAGTTATAGCATCTTTATTTGTCTTTATTTATGGAGCCTTTCCTGACCCTGTCAACTAGAAATCCTCCATCCTTTATCTGAACTTTCATGACTCTTACAGAGTGGCATCAACATCATGATGTATACCCATATATTATTTATCCCCCACACTAGACCTTAGGATGCTAGAGGGCACAGCTAATTCATCTTTTTATGATACCATTGTTTGAAAGGTGATAGAGTCACTCAAACAATATTTGTTGAAAGAATAATGAATAAATAGATGAATGTTTATTGTATTCAAACATAAAGCAACAGGAGGACTTGAACATAACCTAGAAGTACCAAAACAGAAGGCTGCCATGAAAGACAGTATTTTAAAAAGTAAGACACTCACATAAGAACCTTATTACTCTTGTGTGTTATGTAGTTAATGCCAACCTTACTGACACTGTGAATCTCGAAAGACCAGTACCTCACTGTCCTCACTGCTACATACCCAGCTTCTCAGCACATAACTGGCACATAATAGACACTCAATAAATGTTCGTTGGATGAATAATATATTGAATTTTAAAAAGCAAGGACACTATACAATGTAAGCCTTTTGGTTAAATAGGGAAACTTTAGAGACATCAGGAGATGACAAGAAAAACAAAACAAAACTTAAATATCTTAAGGGAAACCACTAAAATGGTCTTTCCATTTCTACCTGTCTAACTTGGTCTGAACTCCTTGAGCTTTGAGTTCTTCTGTGCAATGTCAAGTTGATGAGACAGCCACAAGTGATAATCTATATAAACTCAACCACTCTCTCATTAGCCCAGAGAAGATTTTAAAAACCGATATTGGCCCTTGAGGGTTCTTCTGGAGAGCACTCTCTTATTTCCGAAGTAGCTCCCAAGCTTGATAAGATCCCAGTGTTTGGAAGAGAGATTAGCATCAGACCCAGGAGGCATTCTTAATCATATTAAAACAAGATAAGATGTTATCTGAAAATTAATCCTCACTTCTAGGCTGTGTTATTTATGCAACTTGACACATGGGAATTCTCTTAAATAGCTGGCTGGTCCATTTCATTTCCTTTGGCTTTATTGTCTTGATATCTAAATATCTTTAATTTATAACTATTCAAATGGTTCTTGATTAAAATAACAAGCAATTTTATTATTTCTTGCTTCATAAAATAAGTAACACAATCAAATTCCTAATAAGAGCATATTAACATTATATTTCCAATTAGAACTCCAGCTTTATAACATCAGGTACCTAAAGCTATAACATGAATTTATTTGGTTCTGCATTTAAAAATTTAATATAATATTAGCTGGGAACGATATACAGAAAACTGCATCATGGCCTATTCTTATTCCTAAAGAGATGAAGAAAGGTTGATGCACATTTCAATAAACTTTGTAAAGCAAATAATTGTTTGTTTTAAATTCTTCACATTTTCATACAGTTCTTGTGATTTTTAATGGCATCATATCCTATTTCAAAATGCAAAAACTTAATTTATTTCCTAATTTATAGAGCTAAATATTCACACCTCTTTCCACACATGACTTTAAATGGAGTTCTCACTAATACAATTTCATAAGGGAAAATTTACCTTTAACAAACTTTATCTATCTAGTTAATGAAGATTAAAGGTATAAATAGATGGTAAGAAAAGAGTTTAAGACATTTTATTACTTCAAGTACCTTCAAAAATTTAATAACTATTGTTTATATATTGATTACATAGCCAGGAAACATTTCTCAATCACTAATAGTATTAAATAAGGCAAGCACAGCCAAAAGTTGTTTAAATCCAGTTACATATGAATTACCATTATTACATTTTTATCAGTTATTCTCATTTACCGGTACTTATTATAAAGAAAGCTAGCCCCAAAAGACCATTCTGTAACCTGGTTTGTTACTATTTGTAATTGTAATTATAATAGCAACAAAATTCCTATGAAGCCACTTAAAGCATATTAATATCACATTCTCAATTAAATTACAGTTTTACATCAAGCACCAAAAGGTGAGACTGTAAACATATTTATTTAGTTCAACCACTTGTTTTACTTTAAAATGTTCTGTAATTCGAGTACTTTGTGTGTTACACAAATTCTCACAAATGACTCAGAATGAATTCTAATCTCCAAATACAAACTACAATGACTTGTGTAACCAATTGCATTTCTGAGTTGGACCAGTGCAATAAAATAGCTTCAAAATTCTGATAAGGAAAGCATTCACTCAATGTTCTAGATAATTCTAAGTTTTTCATTTGAAAACATGAAGTGGGGAAAGCTGGGATGGCTCAGCAGGTAAAGCGCTTGCTTTGAAGCCCCGAGGACCGAGGATCGAATCCCGGCCCCGGCCCATGTGGACCCACATGCTGAGCTGGGGTGTGCCCCCAGTTCAGTTCTTGCCGGGGCCTATGTGGGAAGCTCCCAGCCCAGTTCCTGCCCTGCGCAGCCCTGTGCCCACCTGTGGAGTGAAACTATATGGAAAACTAATGTCAACTATGGAGACTGCTCTGGGCCCTCCCCCTTCTCTCTGTCTCTCTCTGTCAAAAATCAATAAAATAAATCTTTAAGAAAACATGAAGTGACTACCTCAGTGATGATGTGTTCAAGTTTAATCAGTGTTACATTAGTTCATACATGACAACTAACCACAAAATCAGCATTTCTTCTCTACCCTCACTTATTCATAGAAAGGCCATGATGAGGCCAAAACTATGCTAACAAGTATTCTCTCTTTTTTGAAAATCAAAACAAATCTATAAAGCGGACAGAACAGGCATTCCCACTCCATTTTATACATGAGAAATTCGAGGCTCAGAGAGGCTAAATTCTTCAAGATCACACATTTGTCAGCAGAAGATGCTTAGAGCCAGATTGGAAGGAAAGGGATTTGCCAATAAATCATTTTGCAGTTAGGCCAGCTAGAACCACTAGCTCTCCATGTCCTCTGTTTTTTCCAAGACCCCTGATTTGCTTTCTTATATGGGTCATACTAATTTGTTTCTACTTTACTTGTAGCATGTCCTTTATATATAATCAATTTAGTCCAGTCAGATTTCTGTTTTCCATCCTCCTTGGATTCAAGTGTTAGTGTCCTTAGACAGTTGTTGTTTTTTTAGATTGTGAAACCGAAGGTCCTATAAATTTTCCTTCTGTTTGTACTACCCTGTACCTGAGAGAAATTAGAAGAGCAGAAATAAAATTCAAGCATTGTCAGAAATATAACTTAGCAAGAAATCTGCTTTGTGTACTGTCATTGAACAAATAATCACTTGCGTTCTGTCACATATTTGACAATAATTGAGGAAGTCACTATCCAATAAGGAAAATCTGTTGTAAGCCACTAGATAACTACAGTGTACCATGGTATGTGCTCTACTAGAAGCAACAATTGGAGACCTCTCAAGAAGGGGTAGGTAACACTGGGGGAGTCAGGTTAACAGGGAAGGGGAGAATTAAAATAGCCACTGAAAGATGAAAAGGAGTCATCAAAGAAGGGCAATCCAGGCAAAAAAAAGAGTTGCCCAGTGTGGTGTGGCACTTTTAAGGATCTGTCCCCTTTGGGCAGAATTAGATGTATCCCACAGACATGAATTTTCCATTGCATGCTCAGTTTTGCTAAGCTTTTCTTCTTGACACACTAGCATTGTACGACCCATCTACTATTATAACTTGGACTTCTTCCAGTGGCCTAATAAAGGAATCAATCTGTCTTACATTTTGACCCTACTTATGGTTTTAACTGTCAGCATATTTGTAGAGATTACACCATCCTAGTTCAACCCAAAGTGTAGCACCTTCCAACAATCCTTTAAGCATTTCTCTGTCTAGTTTGCCTCATCCTCCTTGGCAGGACCTAAAAAATGGTGGGAAATCACAAGATAATTTTCCAGGGACAGAATATGGCCAGAAAACATGAGACAAAATGGCAAATGCTAGCACGTGGGAAGTGAAAACAAGAACAATAAAATTTTGCAAGCATTGAGCAAGTATCAGGTACCGTGTCAAGTATTTTTCTGCATTATCTAAGTTAATCCTTACAACAATTCCATGAGGTAGATGCTGCTACAATTCCTATTTCACCAATGAGGTGACTGAAGTTCAGAAAGCTCAATTCCCTAAAATTACAAAGCTCATAAAGGGACTCCTACTCACACTCCAGAACCCACAATCTTAAACTATATGCCTTAAAAATATAGGTTGATTGGCTTGTAAACCCCCATTTTATGTCTTATTATAAATCTGAGTTTAATCTTGATAAGATGAGCCAATGATAGTTTTTTTGTAAGATATTTTTTACTTGTTGAATTTATTGGGGTGACCCTGGTTGATAACAATTACATTGTTTCCAGGTGTACAATTCTACATTACATTGTCCATACATCGCACTATGTGCTCACAACCCAGAATCAACTCTTTTTTTATCACCATATACTTGATGTCCCCTCCCTACTCCCCCACCGACCCCCAGCTCTCTCACCCACCTCCCCCTTTACCCTCAGGTAACCACTAAACTATCAGCTTTGTCCATGAGTTATTGTTTCTTTGTTACTTTCAGTTTTATATTCCATCCATGAGTGAGGTCATATGTTTCTTGATTCTTTCAGTCTGACTTATTTTGCTTAACAAAATGTTCGCAAGGTCTGTCCATGTTGTCACAAACTGCTGTATTTCATCTTTTCCTATTGCTGAGTAGTATTCTGTTGTATAAATGTACCACAACTTCTGTATCCAGTCATCTATCAGAGGACACTTCAGTTGATTCCACAACTTGACCACCGTGAACAGTGCTGCGATGAACATTGAGGTACATGTATCTTTGTGGATTAAGGTTTTCAGGTTTTTTGGGTAGATACCCCAGAGAGGGATTGCTGGGTCATATTACAATTCCATTCCTAGATCTTTGAAAATTTCCACACTGCCTTTCATAGTGGTTGTACCAATTTACATTCCCACCAGCAGTGTATGAGTGTTCCTTTTTCTCCACAGCCTCACCAACACTTTTTATTCCTTGTCTCATTGATTATAGCCATTCTAATAGGTGTGAGGTGGTATCTCATTGTGGTTTTAATTTTCATTTCCCTAATTGCTAGTAATGTTGAGTGTTTTTTCATGTATCTGTCGGCTGTTTGCATGTCTTCAGGGGAGAAGTGTCTATTTAGGTCTTCTAGCCATGTTTTAATTGGATCGTTTGTCTTTTGTTGTTAAATTGTATTGAGTTCTTTATGTATTTTAGATATTAATCCCCTATCAGAGGAATTGTTTGCAAATATTTTCTCCCATTCAGTTGGTTTCCTTTTCACTTTGTTGATGATGTTCTTTGCTTTTTAGTTTGATATAGTCCCATCCACTTATTGTTGCTTTTACTTCCCTTGCCTTTGGGGTCAAGTTCATAAAGTGCTCTCTGAGCCCAAGGTCTATAAGTTTAGTACCAATGCTTTCTTCTATGCACTTTAATGTTTCAGGTCTTATGTGAAGGTCTCTGATCCACTTTGAGTTAATTTTGGTATATAGTTAGAGTTCGCAGCCCAGATTCATTCTTTTGATGGTTTTCCAGTTTTCCCAGCACCATTTACTGGAGAGGCTTTCTTTTCTCCATTGTATATATTTTTGCTCCTTTGTCAAAGATTATCTGTCCATATATTTGTGGGTTCATTTCTGGGTTTTCCATTCTGTTTCATTGGTCCGTGTGTCTGATTTTTTGCCAATACCAAGCTGTTTTGATTTTTGATGCTTTGTAGTATAGACTGAAGTCTGGGAGCATGATGCCTCCAGCCTTATTATTTTTTGAGAGGATTGCTTTGGCAATTCGGGGTCTTCTGTGGTTTCATATGAATCTGATATTTTTTTTATCTACTCCTTGAAAGAATGTCTGTGGGATTTTGATGGGAATTACATTGAATCTGCACATTGCTTTGGGTTATGTGGCCATTTTAACTATGTCGATTCTTCCAGTCCATGAACACAGAATATCTTTCCATTTCTTTGTATCTTCTTCAGTTTCTTTTAATAGTGTCTTATAGTTTTCCATGTTTAAGTTCTTCACATTATTTGTTAAGTTTATTCCTAAGTATTTTATTCTTTTTGTTTTGATCACAAATGGTATCATTTTTCTCATTTCTTTTCCTGAAGTTTTGTTGTTTGTACATAAAAATGCTGTGGAATTTTTGTACATTGATTTTGTACCCTGCAACTTTACAATATTTATTAATTATTTGTAATGGTTTTCTGGTGGAGTCTTTAGGGTTTTCTATATAAAGGATCATGTCATCCGCAAAAACTGACAGTTCAACTTCTTCATTCCCAATTTAGATGACTTTTATTTCTTTTTCCTGCCTAATGGCCCTGGCTAGAACTTGCAGCAGTGTGTTGAATAGCAGAGGTGACAGGGGACATCCCTGTCTTGTTCCTGATTTTAGTAGAAAAGGTTTCAGTTTTTCCCCATTCAGTATGACATTAACCAAGGGTTTGTCATAAATGGCCTTTATAATGTTGAGGTACTTTCCTTCTATACACATTTTATGCAGTGTTTTGATCATAAATGGATGTTGTATCTTGTCCAATGTGTTTTCTGCATCAACTGATATAATCATATAGCTTTTATTTTTTCTTTTGTTTATGTGGTGTATCACATTGATTAATTTGTGGATGTTCAGCCATCCTTGTGCCCCTGGGATGAATCCCACTTGATTGTGATGTATAATCTTTTAATGCATTGTTGTATTCTATTTGCTGGTATTTTGTTTAGGATTTTTGCATCAGTGTTCATGAGACATATTGGTCGACAGTTTTCCTTTTTTTTTGTGCAGTTCTTGCCAGGCTTTGGTATTAGGGTAACGTTGGCCTCATAGAATGAGTTGGGAAATATTGCCTCTTCTTCAATTTTTTGGAAAAGTTTGAAGAGGATAGATGTTAGTTCCTCTTTGCATGCTTGGTAAAACTTGTTAGTGAGGCCATCTGGTCCTGAACTCTAGCTTTTGGGGAGCTTTTGGATAATTGTTTCAATTTCCTTACTGTTGATTGGTCTGTTTAGGTTATCCAGTCCTTTTTGATTCAGTCTGGGTAGACTATATGTTTCTAAAATCTTGTCCATTTCTTCTAGGTTGCAAAATTTGATGGCATATAGTCCTTCATACTATTCTTGTATGATCATTTGTATTACTGTGGTATCAGTTGTAATTTCCCTTCTTTCATTTCTAATTTGGATCATTTGTGTGTTTTCTCTTTTTCCCTTGGTGAGCCTAACCAGGATTTTGTCAATTTTATAAATTTTTTCAAAGAACGAGCTCTTTGTTGCATTAATTTTTTTCTATTGTTTTTTCATTCTCTATTTCATTTAGTTCTGCTTTAATTTTTATTATTTCCTTCCTTCTGCTGGCTTTGGGTGTTTTTTGTTCTTATTTTCTAGCCTTGGAGATGTGATATTAGGTTGTTTACTTGAGATTTTTCTTGTTTCTTGAGATAGGCCTATAGTAATATAAATTTTCCTCTTATTACTTCTTTTGCTGCATTCCAGTAATTGTGGTACATTGTTTTTTCATTGTCATTTGTTTCTTTGCATTTTTAAATTTCTTCTTTTATTTCTTCTTTGATCCAGTCATTTTTTAATAACTTGCTGTTTAATCTCCATGTATATGTGGTTTTTCCTGCTTTCTTTTTGTAGTTAATCTCCAAATTCAAAGTTTGTGATCAGAGAATACACTTGGTATGATTTCAGTCTTCTTAAATTTGCTGAGGCTAGCTTAGTGTCCCAGCATGTGGTCTATCCTTGAGAATGTTCCATGTATACCAGAAGAGACTATATAGTCATACATTGTAAGATGAAATACCCTGTTAATGTCAATTATGTCCAGTTGCTGTAATGTATCATATAAAGCTGATCTTTCCATATT
Source organism: Craseonycteris thonglongyai (assembly GCA_004027555.1). Classification (NCBI taxonomy): domain Eukaryota; kingdom Metazoa; phylum Chordata; class Mammalia; order Chiroptera; family Craseonycteridae; genus Craseonycteris; species Craseonycteris thonglongyai. The sequence continues at coordinate 23,544 of PVKE010008454.1, read as the reverse complement.
TATTTTATTTACTGTTTAGATGATCTGTCCAGGGCTTTCAATGGGGTGCTTATGTCCCCTACTATAATTGTGTTTTTGTCAATTTCTCCTTTTAGATCTGTTAGTATTTGCTTTGTGAATTTTGTTACTTCTTTGTTGGGGGCATATATATATTAATAAGTATAATATCTTCTTCTTGTATTGTCCCCTTTATCAGTATGAAATGTCCATCTTTGTCTTTTATTATCTCTTTGATCCTGCAGTCTGCTTTGTCATTTGCCTGCAGTATATTTTTCTACCCTTTCACTTTGAGTCTGTGTTTGTCCTTGTGGCTGAGGTGTGTCTCTTGTAGACAGCATACGGTTGGTTTTGTTCTTTAATCCAGTTTGCTACTCTGTGTCTTTTTATTGTTGAGTTCAGTCCATTTATATTTAGGGTGATGATTGATATATGAGAATCTCCTATAGGCATTTTATTTTTTGTTTCCTGGTAGTTCTTTTTTTATTTTATTATTATTTTTTAATTGCTTCTTTGCTTTTTTATTTCCATCAGTTATTTTAGTTTGATAGTGTTTATGACTATTTCGTCTGCTTTCTCTTCTTTTATTGTTATATGTCCCAGTTCTTTTTCAGTTGTTACCATGAACTTTATATAATAGAAAGTTTCAGGTCATAAGCAATTGTTCCTTTTCTTAATGATGCTTTTTACCTCCATTCTCTTTAGAAATTTAAACCTTTACTTCCTCCCATTTTATGTTTTTGTTGTTCCAGTTTATTCCTATTTACTTTTACTTTTTGTTTCATGTCCAGTTGCCTCCTTCAGTGTTTCTTGAAATGCTTGCCTTGTGCTAGAGAATTCCTTCAGTTTCTATATGGCTGAAAAAATCTTTTTCACTCCTTCATATCTAAAAGATAATTTTGCTGGGTACAAGATTCTTGGCTGGTAATTTTTCTCTTTTAATATTTTGAATACTTTTTTCCATTTCCTTCTGGTAGAGTTTCTGTTGAGAAATCTGATAGTCTGATGGGTTTTCCTTCATAGGTTATGGTGTTCTTTTTTCTGGCTGCCTTGAGGATTCTTTCTTTGATTTTGACCTTTGATATCTTCAGTATAATGTGTCTTGGAGAGGGTCTGTTAGGATTCGAGTAGCTAGGGGCCTTGTTTCCTTCTTGGATTTGAGGTTCCAGTTCTTGTCATAGATTTGGGAAGTTCTCATCTACTATTTGTCTGAGTAAATTCTCTGTGCCCATCTCATTCTCTGCTCCCTCTGGAATACCTATTATTCGTATATTATTCTTTCTAATGGAGTCAGATAGTTCTTGTAAATATCTTTTATTTCTTTTCGCTTTTAGGTCTCTCTCTTCTTCCTTCTGTGACATTTCAAATTTTTGTCTTCAAATTCACTAATTCCTTCTTCCATTTTGTCAGCTCTGCTTCCTATGCTAGCGATATCATTTTTCATTTATTTTATTGTGTTGTTTATGTCCAGAATTTCTACTTGCTTCTTTTTTATAGATTCAGTTTCCTTTCTGAGATCACTTAGCTCCCTTTGTGTACTCTGTCAGATTTCTCTTTGAACTTTTCAGAATTGCAGTCTTGAATTCTCTGTCAGTTAGCTCATGTTTCCAAATCTTCAAGTTCCTTTTTCTGGAGATTTTTCTCTTTCAGAGCACCTTTTTCTCTTTCAGAGCACCTTTGTTCACAAGCGTATTCATGACTGTTGGAGTGTTTCTTTTCCTGGACATGAGGACTTTTCCCCTAGTAGATGTGAAAAGATCTTCCTTTTACTTCCTAGCTGGTTTTGCTGCAGTGTCTTATAATATTTTTCCATATTTATTTCATTTTCTCACAGTGGGAGACTTCCTCGAAGGTGGGATTCTCTTTGACTCATCACCCTGGTCTCTGTATGCCTCCTCTTTGGGAAGGCATGGTGGGCGATGGTATTTTATGCCTCTGAGATCCCACTGCTGTCAGAAGCTGCCACACCTGTGCTTCAGTTTTCCGAGATCCCTCGGCTGGCTTCAGCAGGAAGAGTGAGGGCGGGGTTTGTTGGGAAAGGTGCAGGTCTGTTTGCATCACAGGGTCATGGCGGCTTCCCAGAGCAGCTCGCTGAAGGCAAACTCTGGGTGAGGCCAGCGGGGTGAGCTTCGGGAGAGAGCAAGGGAAGCAGCCAGGCTCTGTGTCCAAGGTCACATAGTGCTCCAGTTGGGGTCCCACCTCACGGAGGGCCACTCTGCACTTTAGCCGCCAGGATACTTCTGCTGCCGACAATCTAGCCACTGGAACGCCGGCCTCCTGCTCTGGTCATCGGCCTTACACTCTGCAGGCCCCCAGCTCCAGCCGCCTGACCCGTGCACTGGCAGCCAGACGCTTACTCAGTCAGCTGCACCAACCTCTGGCTGCTGCTGGTGCCTCGCTCTGATCACCTGCACTGCGCTATAACTGCCCTCACCATGCCTGGACTGCTGCCCTTGCACTCCCACCAGGGCCTCTCGCTACAGTCAGCCACGCCTGCTTTTACCGTCCACCCCGCGCTCTGGCCGTCTGCTCCTCTGCCTTTGCACGTTCCAGGCCTCCAAGCTGCCTAGAGTCTTTGGGCACCTCGACCGGCGCTCCCACGCTCTCACCTCAGTCAGGCTCTCCTCTGCTCGTCTCCAAGTCAGCCTCTGGGTTGGTCATCAGGTAGGTCTCCAAGTCATGCTCTGCAGCACATCCCCACACTATTCCCTTTCTTTCTCTCTCACTTGCCCCCCTTTCTCCGGCTTTAGGTATTTTCTTGTGGTGAGTGGGTCCCTCAGCCAATGTATTGCTTAGGGATTCTCTGGTTGGATTTTAGTTGTTTAAATTGTTGTCTTTCCAGGAGAGGTTTCAAGAGCTCCTCTCGTGCTACCATCTTGATGATAGCTGCCATTGACAATTTTTAAATAAGGATGTATTTAGACTTGCATTTAGAAAGATTATTCTGGGGCAACAGGATAAAATGGAAACAATGTAGGGAGTTTGCTTAAACTCATGGTGAGAAGATGAAGCTCACAACTTGTGTGTTGAGTGTAATAAAAGGAGGAGACAAAAGTATTTGAGAAGTAACTCACCATGTGTTAGAATGAGGATGGTAATTTTGAAGAGTACCCCAAAGTCCCTGACCTGTTAGGCTATTGATGGTTGCTAACAGCATCAGCGAAGAGCTAGAACACAGGAGGAGCTAGTTTAAGAAACAAGATACTGAGCTGTATTCCTGTTTACCATTAGACATACTTGCCACTATGATCAAGATTGCTTGTGTGTAGATTGTTCTTCCAAGTTAATTTTACAGCTGAAATTAAAATAGTAATAATAATAATAACCTTCTTGTAAATCTGTCAGAGAGTATAATTGAAGATGAAGAATTTGTGGAGTGTCTGTTCTGAGGAGTCTGGCTTCACATTCCCTTTCTATTTCCATTTCTAGAATATTTGTAGGCATCACAAAAAGAATCCACTATTATATTCCCAATCAGCATCCAGGTCTTCCAGGAAAAGAGCCCACCCTGGATGTTTTTAATTGCTTCTATATCTAACTACACAAATATCCTTCTTAGCCTTTCTCTTTTATTTGAATGCCATGACTCATCAGACCACCAGGTAAAAAGCCCCAGGTCAGCAAACCAGCATCAAGGAGAGCACAGAGGGGATAGAAAATGGCTCCTAAAGTCTCTCATTTAAAAAAGCTTTCTGTAGCTTATTCTTGCTGAGTATATAGAAACTTCTGAGGGGTCCAATTTATTGAGATATCATTAGGTTGACAAAGTAGAAACTCAGTCTAATATGAAAATATGAGTTGGCTTTCCGCACTAAGAAAAACAAAGCTAGTGACAATTCCTCAGAGCCAAATATTTCATCACATGAACTATAAAGCCTCTGTCTTAGTTGTAGGTCATGTGTCAACAAGAGGGTTGTTTATTTATTTTTAAATCATGTGTCACATGACCTGACAGCATCATCTACAATAATTTTTTGGAGTGAACCAGACAGCCAGGACCCTCTCTCAAACACAAATCCTGAGGCCAATGCCAATCTGCAGCTGCTGTGTGTTTCTGAATGGGCTGTTGTAATTTAAATGTCTCATTCCATTGGGAGCTAAAGGAGGTGACATAATCCAGAAGAAGCTTGGAAGTGAGAGTGTTTGTGAGGGTGGCTGGGCTATGTGACCTTTAAGGTCTGCCCTCTGATTCTGTCTCTGATTGTCAATGAATGTACTTCAGGAGTGTTAAGCACTTGGGGCAAGCTTCTTGGGAGGTTTCTATGAAAAGAAAAGCTAGACGGCAAGTAGGTGGCTATGATGAAAAGTTTTCTTTACATCATCTTCCACAGAAAGTGTTTTTAAGGAGCTAATTAAATTGTGGGTGTTTGTTGTGCTCTGTATTATGAGAAATAGTGAAGTTCATTTCCTGAACCAAATCTGTACTACAGTGGAGGGAGGGGAGGATGCTTGAATAGTAGTAACAGCTTGAATTCAGCTAAGAAAAATACCACTAAGCACTCCCTATGTTCTGTTTTGTTTTGTTTTTAAAGAAGAGATAGTTAACAGGGCTATAGAATTTGACATATAAACTGTCACTTCAGTATTATGGTCAAATTTTATCATAACGAGAAATCTTAATTTTTATTCTAAAATTGTATCCCTTAAATTGTACACTAATACAGTTTTTCTCTGTGCTAAATGGTATCATTCAGTTGGCATTCAATAATTCCTTATAAAAAACTACATAGGGGAAGCTGGGATGGTTCAGTGGGTTAAGCACTCGCTTTGCAGCCCTGGATCCCGAAGATAGAATCCCAGCCCCGGCTCATGCGGACCCATAGGCTGAACTGGGGTGTGCCCCCAGTTCAGTTTTTGCCAGGGCCTATGCCAGAGACTCCCAGCCTAGTTCCTGCCCTGCACAGCCCCGCGTTCACCAGTGGAGTGAAACTATATGGAAAACTAATGCTGTCAACTATGGAGACTGCTCTGGGCCCTCCCCCTTCTCTCTGTCTCTCTCTGTCTGTCTTTCTCTGTCAAAAACAAAAAAACAACCAAAAACCAAACTTACCTCAACATAAAAAAAAAAAAAAAAGAGTCACTGTGAACAGCCCAAAGTTAACATTATACAGAATAGTAAAAAGCTAAAAACTTTTCTTCTAAGGTCAGGAACAAGGCAAGGATGTTCATTTTAAAAAAGTCTTAATTGGAAAGGAAAAAGTAAAATTGTCTCTCTTTGCAGATGACACGATCATCTGGTGATACGGAAAACTCTAAGGGCTCCACTGAGGGGAAAAGAAACGGTTAGAATTAACCAAATCAGTAAAGTTGGAGGATATAAAATCAACATATAAAAATCAGTTGTTTCTGTTTACTAACAATGCACTGTCTGAAAAAGGACTTAAGAGGGGAAGTCAGCATGGCTCAGCTAGTTGAGTACTCACTTTGCAGCCCAAGGGACCGAGGATCGAATCCCAGCCCGTGTGGACCCATATGCTGAACTGGGGTGTGCTTCCAATACAGGAGGCCCCTAGATTGGCCTTGCCCCCTGGTTTGACCCCTGACTCAAGGGGGTAGGCCTCCCATGCAGGAGGCCCCCAGCCCGGTTCCTGCCCTGCATGGCCCCTGCCCACCTGTGTGGAATGAAACCATGTTGAAAACTGATAAAATACAACTATGGAGACTGCCCTGGGCCCTCCCCCTTCTCGCTGTCTCTCTCTGTGAAAATAATAAAATAAATCTTAAAAAAAAAAAAAAAGAAAGAAATTAAGAAAACAGTCCCATTTACAATAGCATCAAAAACAATAAAATACTTAGGAATAAATTTAACCAAGTAGGTAAGAGAGCCATGGACTTAAAACTATAAAACTTTAATGAAAGAAATTAAAGAAGGCACAATTAAATGGAAAGAGATCCTGTGTTCATTAGTCAAATAAATTAACATTGTTAAAACAGCTATACTGCCCCAAATGATCTACAGATTCAATATAGTTTGTATCAAAATTCTGATGGATTTTTCACAGGGACATAATCTTAAAATTCATCTCTAACCACAAGTAATCCTGATTAGCCAAAGCAATACATTTTACAGTCAACTGATCTTTCGTAGATGTGCCAAAAATGGGGAAAGGGTTGTCTCTGCAATGTATAGTGCTGGGGAAAATGCACATCCACATGCAGGAGAAGAAAACTGGATCCATACCTAAACCATATGCAAAATCAACTCAAAATGGATTAAAGACTTAAACATGAGGCCTACAACTATAAAACTGAAGAAAGAAAACATAGGGGAAAATCTACTTTACATTGGTCTGGGCATTATTTTTAAAATATGACAATGTAAGCACAAACAACAAAAGAAAATATAAACAAATGGGATTGCATCAAACTAAAAAGTTTCTGCCCAGCAAAGGAAACAATCAATAGAGTGATGAGATAGCCTATGAAATGGGAGAAAATACTTTCAAACCATCTATTTGATGTCAGAGGTTAATGTTCAAAATCTACAAAAGACTGAAGAAACTTCAGAGCAGAAAAATAACCCAATTTAAAAAATGGAGAAAAGAACTGAATAGATGTCTCAAAAGTAGATAGACACATGGCCAATAGGTACATAAAAAAGTGCTCAACATCACTAATCACCAGGGAAATGCAAATCAACACTACAAGGACCTATCATCTCACACCTGTTAGAATGACTATTATCAGAAAGACAAAAGATAACAAGTATTGGTGAGGATTGAAAAACAAGAGAACTCTGGTATACTGTTAGTGGAAAACAGTGTGGAGGTTCCCCAATTAAAAATAGAACTACCATTCCACTTCTAGGTATATACGCCACCCCCCCAACACCCCAAAAAAAGTAAGAAAAAGAAAGATAGAAAAACAGAATGAAATCAGCATCTCAAGGAGTGTCTGTGCTTCCATGTTCATTGCAGCATTATTTACAAGAGCCATATTATGAAAAAAATCTTAATGTATATTGATAGATAAATAGATAAAGAAAATATCGTATCTATATAATGGAATATCATTCAGTCTTAAAATAGAAACTCTGTCATTTGCAATAACATGGATGAACCTAGAAGACATTATGTTAAGTAAAATAAGCCAGATACAGAAAGACAAATATTGCGTAATTTCAGTTATATGTGAAATAGAAGAAAGTCAACCTCTTAGAAGCAGAAATTTGAATGGTGATTACCAGGAGATGGGGTGGGTGGGGGAAGTGGAAAGACGGTGGTCAGAGGATACAAAGTTTCAGTTATATAGGATAAGTTCTTGAGATCTAGAGTACAGTGGTAACTATAGTTAATAATACTCTATTTGTATGCTTGAAGTTAGCTAAGAGAGTAGATCTTAATCTTCTTACCCGCCAACTGCCCACTCCCCCAAACGTGACTATGAGGTGCTAGGTAGATTAATTAGCTTAATTAATTGTGATAATCATTTCACAATGTACATACATTTATCAAAACCCTTAAATGTTGTACACTTAAATGTAGAAAATTTTAATTTGTCAATTATATGTCAGTAAAGTTGAAAAAACAATAATAAAAAGAATAGTAATATACTTACACTTAGAATTTGGTTCTTGTGTTATATATACTCCATGAGATATGATGATATATAAAACCCCAAAGACATAACTCTTAATATTGGGTAACCATACATGGCAGGGTTTTTACTGTGTATTATCAATATTCTTTGAAGGTAGCTTATCAGTATAATCTTTTGGTTGGGCCAAGAACATTTTATAAATTTATATTATATTCACTACATTGAACAGTAGTATGTACAATAAATACCTTAAAATTTTCCTTGCAGTTTTGGCATCTTATCCAAAAGTTGATTGCTATCAAAGCTAACATTTATGAGAGGATCATGATGACATTAAGAAAGCATTCAAAGACTCTGTCTCTACTAAAGCAAATAAGCTCACTCACTAGGTATAAGGGTCTAATTATCATGGTATAAAATCATATGTCATATCCTAGACCTTACCTTGAACTCTGAATTTATGTTCCAAGTAATATATAGTACTAATTTCAATTCCAAAGGATCTAGAAGTTATTCATATTTAATCATTTATGTTATATGCTAAATCAATTTCTCACCCTCTGTGAGAACTGTGGCATAAGTTTTATGAGCCTGGAATTCTCCCAATGGCTATCTCATGTGTATTCAAGTGTTCTGTGTTACTTGGATCAAGGTGCTATATTCACAGCCTTTAAAATGCCACAAATTTTCCAGTGATTTCTGACCATGGGTGGAAGTTTGGATATGACAGTTCTTGTCAAATTCCTCTAGTGAACACCTGTAGTCATGCGGTCTGGCCCTGCTCTGTTCTTGCCTTCTTTTTAGCCCCAAATTTAGTACTGCTAGCCCAGCAGTTCATCCATAATACAGCATGGAGCTGAACACACCCAACCAAGCCTTAAGGCCTGCTCCCAGAGTGATGTTTTGAGAGTAAGTTTGGGCATCTTCTCAGGCCTTCACCTGGCTTTTTTTCCCCCCATACTAGAGTTGTTTCTTACTTGTTGGGCTCAGAATTGGAACAATTTTTTCAGTACTCTGGGACTGTCTTTAGGAGAGAAGTTGGAAATCATACCACTGCCACTACTGATCTCAAAGACAAAAGGGACCTAATCAGCAGAGAGAATTTAGCCACCTCAACCTCTTTTTGTTTCTCCTGGCCTTGATCAGCCTTAGTTGTTGGGTCCTGTATTTCTTCCTGTTTTTTGTTTGTTTGTTTTGTTTTTTTCTACTTTCTAGCTCTTGGTTTAGCCTGCTCCTTCTCTTCAATTGCTTGAATACAACTGTTTAAAGAATGCTGGGATAGTTCAACAGGTTGAGCAGTTGCCTTGCAATCATGAGGTCCAGGAATCAAACTCTGGCTTCGGCCTATGCAAACCCACATGCTGAACTGTGTCACAACTCATAACCATAGGGATGGGGGTGAAGGTTCTCATTTCTAGTATGGGTGGCCCCCATTTTGGTTTCTGCCCCATAAAGCCCCACGTCCACCTGTATAGAATGAAACTGATATGACAACCCTGGAGGCTGCTCTGGGCCCTCTCCCTTCTCTCTCTTTTACCCTCTCTCAAAACCAATAAAATAAATCTTAAAAAAAAAAAGATCACAGATTAATGAAACATCAGACTGGAAGAAACTTTTCAGAACCTGTGCTGTGTATCCTCCTTGCCCTATTCTCCTTCATATTCATCTATTCTAATGGCCTAGGTAGGAGAGTGTATTTGTCACATTTTCATGATAAAATTGACGTATATTTTATATGTATTTACTGCTTTGTTATTTTAAAAAGTTTCGGCATATATTATCTCATTTGATTCCAAGAGTGACAGCTGTATGTGATAAATTTTAGCTCAGTATGAAAGACAGGTTTCCACAAATTGACCTGTCCAAAGATGAAACAGCAAGCCTCACAAATTAAGTTCCAGGAGGCAATGAAGATGTTTGACTAGAATATACGAGGTCATCTCTTAGGGATTTTTGTAAAATGACCCTTGACTTGGTTTAAATGACACTATGAAGAGAAGAGAGGAGAGAGAGAGAGAGAGAGAGAGAGAGAGAGAGAGAGAGAGAGAGAGAGAGAGAGAGAGAGAAAGAATGACAGAGATTGAGATTGAGACTGTGAGGATTCATATTAATCTGGTATATGGTCTAGGGAGAGAGAACAATTGAGAATACAGACTGCAATTTTCTCAAAAACTTAGCAAGGATATGACACTCCCAAATACAGGTTTAAAATAGTTGAGCCTTCATTATTTTTTATGCTTTGTTTCAAAATTTGAATTACAGTTTGAAGTAATATAGGCTTAAATCATGGTCTCTGGATTACAACAGGGATGTGTGCTTTACTCCTCCTCAGTCCAAATTAATGCCAAACTGAAGAGTTAATGGGAATATCTGAAGAGTTAAGAGCAGTGGGAGCAAGATGCATGTGAAAACTGAAGATACTGCCCAGGTACAGATAGAGGTAGGGAGAGCATCTGGCTATAGAAAATGTTGGGGTGGCCAAAATGAAGACAGTAGGATTACCATACCAGCATGGGGCAAGGCTAGAGTGTGGTCACTGCATTATTGAATTAGAAGCAGAAGAATCAAACTAAACACCAGAACTGATTTACATTAGTGCTTCCATATTTGGAAGGAATGCTTCCCTTTCTTATTCCAAGACCAGTTCCTTTGGAATGTTTTAGTGAAAGCTTTACTTGGGTTAGTAGAACTTTTCCTTAAGAAATGATCACTCCATAATTTCTTGGAAAAAACTTTATAATGATTTTGTGGTACTGAGCCAGGTAGGACTAGGAAGGAGCAGGATAAGGGATTCAGCAATTGAAGAGACTAGCATATATTATTATTCAATGTGAGCATCTATCCTTTTAAGAACAGAAAATTATCTTTTTAAATTTCTTTTTTGATTATTTGAATATTATGAAATTGAATGCTTATATAAAGTTAGGTAGCAGCATTCATAAATTATAATAATAATTCAGTTTAGTAGTTTAAGAAATGTTTTATGCTACACACCACACTTAAACTTTAAAGACATACATGCAAACATAATTGCATAAATTTAATCCTGTTTTTTATTTGGCAGTAGTCTTTTGTCTCCCTTTGGAAAACACATTTTGTTTTCCTATTTCACTGAGGTAACTTTTACTCAGGTGGCATATACTGTAATATAACATAATATAATATAATATAATATATTCATAATTCAAATAATATAATGTAATTAATGTAATACATATACATAGTATAAAATTTCTAATCACTTGCCATGCTTCATATTTGATTCACATACACACACACACAAATTGTGAGAATTGTTATGTGCCTGACTTGGGTACTTTTTCTATCCTACACCTGGCTTGTGCTTGACAGAAATGTCTGGGTAATAGGCTAAAGATTTCAGATGGTCTTCAAATTTTACCATGTGTAAATGTGTCCATTGGAAAATGTTCAGGGCAGTGCATGTTGCTTATTTTTCCTAGGGAAACCTGATTATAAATCATTAACATTGCTCTATAAAATATTAAGAACCTAGTGCTCAATATATATTTTTAAATCTCCAATAAAAGGAACCAGGACTCCTTGGAGAAACATCTAATTCTAGGACAAGGGAAGAAAATATACAAGATGATTCTGTGGCATCCCATAGTGCCAGAATGTATAAAAGTTCTCAGAAACCAATAAAGCAAAGCAACAAAATAATAAGAACACCCCCCCCCCCAAAAAAAAAACAACCCACAATGATGGGGCAAGTCAAGGAGATACAGGGCCAATTGAAACTGCTCCCAGTGGCTTAGCCAAAGTTGAAATGATTTGAGCAACAAAGTAAATCAAGTGTATTGGATAATAATGCACAGTATAAGATAAATATCCATGAGTTCAAATTGATATAAAAATGAGTGGATAAAAAAATAAACTGGGTAAATAGGTAAATCTTTTAGGCAAAAAGAATTCCAAATAATTCATGTAGATAGCTTGTCCTCAAGGAGGTGGAGTTTAACTCCTTACTTCTTTACTTTGGACTACACATAGTGACTTCCTTCTCAAGTGTACTGTTTGGAGAAGAAAAAGGGTCGCATTTGAGTGTAGAAATCTAATAAACACTACTACCTCAACCAAGCGATCAAGGTTAACATCACACATAGTAGTACAGAAAACATTTGGTGAGAATGACACTATACCTCTGTGCTCTTTCTCCCCAAAACTCATGACCCAGTCTAATCATGAAATGCACATCAAATCCCAATTGAGACCCATTTAACATAATGCCCGACCAGTACTCCAACAAACTGTCAAGATTTAGAAACAAGACAAATCTGAGAAACTCTTCTAGCCAAGAGGAATCTAAGGAGACATAAAGACTAACTGCTACATGGTATACTAGAACAGAAAAAGGACATTGGGGGAAATAAAACTAAGAAAATCTGAATAAAGCATGAACTTTACTTAATAACAATGAATCAACATTCATTCATTCATTGTGACAAATGCATCATACTAATGGAAGACATTAATATTTGGAGAAATTGGGTATGAGGTGTATGTGAGGTTTGTGTACTGTACTACTTTCACAATTTTTCTATAAATTTAAAACTGTTGTGAAATAAAACATTATTAAACTACATAATCCTGTCATTAAATACATAAATTCAGTTATTCGTCTTTCAAAGTTGTAAGGTCAGGTGTATTTGAGAAAAACTCAGGGCCTAGTAATCACAAAATATGGAAAGAATGAGTAACTATATGGTTCAATGTATCAAAAGAACACTTTGCTAATAATGCTTTTTAAAGACATTTGGTAAAAACAAAAGCTGCTCATAGTTTGAAGACATCAATTCCTATTGGTCCCTTGGGCAGCATTACTTGTTCTGGTAAATAGCAATAGATTAAATCTGCCTGTCCAATGTCCTACCCATTAGTCACATGTAACTACTGAGTACTTGAGATGTGGCTAAATCGCTTCTCAGCCTTTTGGGTAAGAACAAGTGTGGAGATGTGGCTAGACCAAATTGAGTTGTGTTGTAAGGGCAAAATACACATGGCATTTTGAAGCGTTGGTGTCAACAAAAATAATAGAAACTATTTCATTAGTAATTTGTTATACTGCTTAAAATAATGTTTTTAATATTTTAAATATATTACTAAATTTTACTTCATTTTTTTAAAACTGATTCTAGTGTGGCCAATAGAAAATTTAAAATAACACAGGTGGCTCACATTACATTTCTAATGGACATTGTTGGTTTCAATGGGTCTCAGGAACATGGAAGAGTGAGTGGTTCTTCCAAAGGCAAACAAGGGCCCAGAGTGTCAGATTCCCTTGACGGCTAGGTTTCTGGGTTGCCACCACAAGTAGCTGGAATTATATTGTATTAAGGTAATCTCTCTGAAATGACTTTGCCACCATGAAAAACTACCTACAGAGACCTGAGGCTTCCTTGATTTTTCTCCCTTATATTCTTCAAGATTACATGTAAAAATAAATGTCAAAAAGTCATTTTTTTTCTTTTTATTTTTTTAAGATTTATTTTATTGTTTTTGACAGAGATGATCAGAAACGGAGAGAAGGGGGAGGGCCCAGAGCAGTCTCCATAGTTGCAGGTCATCAGTTTTTGACAAGGTTTCGTTCCACACAGGTAGGTGGGGGCCACGTAAAACAAGAACCAGGCTAGGGCCTCCCACATGGGAAGCATACCCCTGTGAGCTGGGGGTTGAACTGGGAGGCCTCCCACATGGGAAGCTCACCCTGGTGAGAACCGAACTGGGGTCACACTCCTGTTTGCATTTGGGTCTGAATGGGCCAGGGCTGGGATTTGATCCTCAGACCCCCCGGGGCTTCAAAGCAAACACTTAACCTGCTGAGTCATCCAGCCTTCCCCTGGAAAGCCATGCTTTGAAGGATGTGTCAGTGAGAACATTAAAATGTGTAACAAAATATGTGCCAGTATTATAGGACACTTCCAGAACCAGCTTTTACATGGGTCTACTTTTGAGGTGGAGATGTAGGTTCTTTCAAATTCCATCTGGAACAACATTTCTGAAAGTATGGAATTATTCTAAGGTGATATCCATATTCTAGCAAAGCAACCAGTCAAAAAAAGCAACCAGTCCAAAAAAGAAACATTAATGTATCAGCTGTGTGGAATGTAGAGGCAAGAATCACAAACAACTAACAGGAGATGGCTCAGTTTGCTAAATGCTAATTTCCCCTTGAAAGATGAGAGGAGAACAGGTTTTAGCTGGAACATGGAGAGAATGTGTGTGCCTTTTTATTTTGAATGAAATTTTAGTTTTTTAACTTACACTTCCTTGAGTACATTATCTTGCGAGAAAGAAAAATAAAAGGCACACAATATTTTAGTGTTATAGAGCATCACAGTAGATGGAATCATAAGATTTCTAAATTTTATTAAAGTCACCATAGGCAAGAGAAATCAATTAGTAATAATTGTTGTCACTGAGTACTCTGAGTGGGTCTTAGAAAAATATTATGCAAAAATAAGATAAAGCCTCATCCCCGCTTCCCCACCCCCACCACCACCCACCCCACACACATAAGAACCTTGGGGAAATGAGTTCAGTGTAAACTTTGCCTCACTGTGATGGGTAGAAATTAGCATGAAACATATAAAAATATAATTTATTTATAATTTGACTATTCCTGCAATACCATTTACATCGGCATTGCAGAGGATCCATACAATTGTAAGAAATAACCAGGACTAGCAATGTATGTATCTACCTGCAGGAAACAAATGAGAAAACAGGCACAGAAAGCTCAGTTCTTTGCGGTCACACAGTAATGTAGAGGGTCCTGGACTGGTGCTCTGTGACCCTGGGTTCTTTCTAGGTACTTTCCTTGCCTTCTTTACAAATACCATACTTAGTAGTCACACCTAACTAGTGTACTGAAGACTACAGGACACCTCATGAAAGCTTGGAAAAAACCTATTGGTGAAGCACACTTTGATTGCACCTGATTTTTTTTTTTTTCTTTAAGCAGGAGGAAGCAGAGCTGTAGTCTCTCACTGAGCCCATTCTCCCTCAGCATTATGGAAGTTCTGTCTGAGAGAGGTGTCTTTGCCTCATAAGTTCAATCGGGTCAACTCATATACCTATGCAAAACCCACCAACTTCCTCTGGCAATGACATTGGTCTCATGGTGGGAGTCTACATGTTCTTATGCAAACAAGAAGCAGGACATGTGTCCACTGCATTTCAGCATCTGTGCAGGACAGACTAGCTCACCGCTCTGCACTGGGCAGAAGCCAGCCCACTTTGCCTCTTTTATTCCAGCTCTGAAAACCAAGTCCTGTGCGAAGGGCCAGAGGAGCAGCTCGGAGCTGCATTCAGTCAGGCCTGCTGTGCACGGCTGGAGAATCACGTCAGTAATAATTTAGCACTCAGCAGCTGCAAGAGCTGAGGTCTCTGCCAAGTGCCAGCCTTTCATTCTCCTGTCTACCAGGCAGTAGCTAGTTCATTCCCTGGGCACCCAGCCACATTTCAGAGAGAGCGGGACTGGTGCTGGCTGGGACAGCAGACACACAGCCTCTTTAACAAGCCCCTACTATGAACTTGCCTGCACCATGAACACTGTTGAAGAATTGAGCCATTAGCAACTAAGAGGATACAGGGAGTGATTCATTTGAAGAATTGCCGAGCCACAGATAAAGCAGAAAGTTCTAAATAAACACATTATCAGAAGCAGAATGTGATATAGAGCACTTGCACATAGGCTGGCCTCTAAGATGAGACCCAATTTTAAATATATGAATTCTGGGGCTCAAATGGTTTTCTAATTAAAAAATAAATAAACAATTCACCATTTCCTTTCCGATCTCAGAGTGAGTCCCTGGAATCCAAGGGGCTTAAATCATGGGAAACATAAGATAATCAATGGGTTGGAGTGTAGGGGTGGCAGGTGATGAAACATTGGCTATCTCAGTGTGTGTAAGAGAGCCAATCATCTCTACCCAAGGTAAAATCTCATTCATATCTTTCCTAGTTTTTTGTTTTTTTTTACTCTCCATGCCATCTAGATCATATCTTTGATGTTTAACACATCCAGTCCTGCTCACTGTGACACTATTGCAATACTGTTTTCACTGAAAACGGCAGCTTTTATTCCATAGGCCCCTTGGCTTCTGTTTGTGGCAATCTGGTTGTGTGTTTGGTGTCAGCCTAAGGGGTTAAAATTCATTTTAAATAACAGCATGATAGATGCAATTCTTCTCATTTGCCTCAAGAACAAGACGGTAATTTGCATTTAAAGACACAGAACCTATTTGGGGCTTGAAAGTAAATTTTATTATAATCAGACTTTTTTTGAGGATGCAAGAAAAAATAAAATTGTTATTTTGAAAATTAATGCTAGGTTAGTTCTATCATGTAAAATGAATGATACTCTTGCAACTGCCACATTTAAAAAATCTGTATGCATATTTTTTCAAGGGAAAAGGAACCTTAAAGCATCTTATGCTCTTAATCTCTTAGAAGTCCCAAGCGATGCTGGGGATGCTTGAGTCAAAAAATAAAGAGCCCCTCACTTGAAGTATTTGAAAGCCAACATTTGTAGTGAACAGGGAACATTGGTTAAGCACATATTAGGGATAATTCTTTTGTGTGTTGTGTGAAAGTGGTTTCTAGCAGACATGATTATATTCCCATACACAGTATTTATCTTTTCAAAGCCAACCTAATTCAAACAATGAACACGACCTCTAAATAGTATTCTGTTTTCTGTCTCTTGGAAAACATTTAAGGGGTTCACTACATTAGTGGGTTTTTCCTTTTTATTTTTTTCCAGTCTTCAAAAGATTTTCCTTTCATCTTCTTTTTCTTTTTCTCCAACTACAAAATGTGCTCATTACGGGCCTATCTGTCAGCTAGAAAAGGGAGGAGACTCCTTCCATTTCAGCAGGTATGAATCTCAATAGCTGCTTTCATCTCCAGAGAGTTCACTTCTGTTCTATTTAATAAAACCCAACACTTCAGTTATCAGAGTCATTAGGAGGAAGCAGGGTTGGAAGAGGAAAGCCTTCATTTATTTGGTGTAATACATAATTATACCATCTATTTCCCCAATGGGCTCTACACTTTTCCACTACCTTTTTAATTCTTTCAGAATATTTCTGAAGGAAAATCCTTCATATGGAAAACAGAGACTAAACAGCAACAAAATAAAAAGCACTCCTTCAGAAATCAGAGTAGTTCTAGTCCCAGACAGTTAGCACAAATGTTGGGATGCCATTCATCCCTAAGTAAACCAAATCCCTTTGAACATCATTGTTATTTTGTTTATTGTCTTTTTCCCTCAACTCATGTGAAGCATATTTGATGAGCCAAGTTTACCCTCCTGCATACTACAAGAGAGATTTAACATTGATAATTTTAAAGGCCTAGAAATCTCTGTGGACTGCAAATATAACTAATGTAGGTTATAAAATGCATCTTCTAAGACGACAATCAGAAATCTAGTATTACATCAACATATGAAAACCAAGCTCTATTAATTAATTACTTTTAATCAACCATCCCTTGTTTAAGACACTAAAGAAACAAAGTTACAATTAATTGAAAATGTAAAATATCCTAAAAATTATCAGTGTTAGGTCCACGGGGAAGTAGATTTCAATGGCTGCCCACAAGGCTCCCTAGAGTTCAGTGGGTAAACTATGAGGTAAGCTATCAGCTGATCTTAAATATTAACTCAGATGCTTAAAAACTGGAATCATATCATCTAAAAATTTTGAATCAGAAGAAACTCTGAAACTACATAGTTTGGAGTTTTTAAATCTCCAGTTCATGACCTCCTGAATATATAAACATAATTGATTATAAGTATGCTCATACTTTATAGGAAGGTTTTATCAGCTTTCTTAAGAGATTTATGACCAAAGAACATGTAAAAATTATTAATCTACTTCATTCTCCATCTTTGTAAGAATGTACCATATAATAATGCTGTATTTTTTTTTGAAGTTTGAGGCTAGTCCAATCAATTAATGATTAATCTGCATACAGTCAGCTAGGGTTGTATGACATTTTCCACATATAGTTGTTGATTCAGTGTATTTAATGTACAGAATCAGAAACTTTGCAAGACAAAGCAAAATTTTCTCTAAATTATCCTTGATTTTTTAGGCCAATTGTTTTATTATAGCCATATAGATTAACCTGACATTTTTCATCCTTCAGAAAGCAATACTGGTTCTTATTAAGTCTCTATACTATATTTAAAATATTATAAAAAATAAATTTTATACATTGTCAATGCATTTTTAAGGTGTAAAGAGCTATAATTTCTAGTCTGTAAGGACTGAAACCGGAAATGTGAGATTCATTGAAGAGTGAACTGGAAAACTGTAAAGATTATGGATGACATGTGCACCATATGGAAAACATTGTTCAAAATTCAAATTGTACCCCTAAAGTGTCTTTCACATCTCAAACGTGGTTTTGTTTTTCTAATATAGAAAGGTCAAATCTCTGGTATTAGGTGTCCTTAGCCTATACTTGATGTCCTGCAGCATCAAAATTTTGTGTTACTTTTTTGTACATCTGCTTCTCCTGGTATGAGTTTACTCCTCACCTCCACCCCACCTCCCTCATCCCATGCATTCTCCCCTTCTTACTCAGCCTGCCCAACCAGAAAAAAGAAAGTAAAACTTTTACATTGTGTAAAATTAGACCAATGTAAATATCTTGACAATTATGTGGAGAACAGCAAAAGTATAAGGAGCTATATCTTAAATGGTAAACCAAAAGTCAAAGATTCCCAGTTATATGAAAATGATAGGAAGGGAAACATCTTATCTTTAACTTAAGTAAAATGGACAAAGACAAAACAATAGATTTAGTAGGTGACCACAACTGGCAGTAGAGTTTCTTCTAGATCTACTCAAGAAAGGCTACATGTTTGGTGTAGTTGAAACTAGTTTCCATGACAAGGAGAGAATAAAGTTATAAGTGCCTTTTACTTTACATAAAAATACAGCACTGAATTAAAAACTGATGGTATTTACCGTATTTTCCGGCATATAAGACGACCGGGCATATAAGACGACCCCCTAATTTTACAGTTAAAACATCGGTTTAGGCCTATATTTGCTGTATAAGACTACCCCCCAGGCTGTAGTCTTATACAGTGAATATAGGCCTAAACCGATGTTTTAACTGTAAAATTAGGGGGTCGTCTTATATGCCCAGTCGTCTTATACACCGGAAAATACGGTATATGCCATTTTCTTTTTTCAGGACCATTTTCATTATTGTAGCTAACAGCACTCAGAGGCTTATAACATGAAGAGGTCTGACCCTGGTGTCAAACCATCTAAGGTTTTAGCTTGGATTTACTACTTACTAATACTATGGCTAGTCACTTAATCTCCTGAAACCTCAATTTGTTTACCTATAAAATGGGTATAACAATAGTAACTACTTCATAGTGGATTTAATTGTGAGGTTTTAATAACATCATGAATATAAAGCAAAATAAATAAGGAAATATCAGCTTTAAGTGATACACTACAGCAATTGGACATAATAGACATTCATAGGATATTTCATCCTACAACTCAAGACTATACATTTTTTTTACTAGTGCACATGGAACATTCTCAAGGACAAACTATATGCTGGATCACAAAACTAGCTCCAGCAAATTTAGAAAGATTTAAATCATACAAAGTGTATTCTCTGACCACAAAGCTTTGAAAATGGAGATCAAATACAAAAAGAAACAGAAGAAAACAAAACAACGTGGAAATTAAACAATGTTATATAAAAAATGACTGTATCAAAAAAATAAAAGATTAAAAATATATAAAAACTAATGACAATGAAAATACAACATCAAAATTACTGAGATGCAATGAAAGATGTAATAAGAGGGAAATTTATATCATTATAGAACTATCTCAAGAAACAAGAAAAATCACAAGTAAACAATCTAGCATTGCATCCACAGAAAAAAAAATAATGCAACAAAGAGCAGGTTCTTCAAAAAAAATAATAAAATTGACAAATCACTGGCTAGACTCAATAAAGGAAAAGGAGAAAAGACCCAAATAAAAAAAAATTAGAAATGAAAAAGGAGAAATTACGACTGATGCTACAGAAATACAAAGGATCATAAGAGAATACTTTGAAGGGTTATATCCCACCAAATTTAACAATTCAGAAGAAATGAACAAGTTTCTAGAAACAGATAGTCTACCTAGATTGAACCAAGAAGTGCCTAATCTAAATTGACCAATCAACAGTAAGAAATTGAAACAATCACCTAAAACTGCCCCAAAAGCTTAAGTCCAGGACCAGACAGTCTCACTAATGAGTTTTACCAGGCAGTCAAAGAGGAACTAACACCCATCCTCCTCAAACTCTTCCAATAAATTGAAGAAGAGGCAATACTTAACCAGCACATTCTACAAGGTCAACATTTCCTTAATATCAAAGCCTCACAAAGGTAACACAAAAAAAGAAAAGTATAGACCAATATCTCTGATGAACACAAATGTAAAATTCCTAAAAGAAATACTAGCAAATAAATATAACAATGCATGAAAAAGATTACTGGTACACATCATGATCAAATGGGATTCATCCCAGGGGCCACAACAATCGATGTGACTGACCACATAAACAAAAGATAAAAACAATGATTAAATCAAATGATGCAGAAAAAACACTTGACAAGATACAACAACCATTTATGATCAAAACGCTAAATAAAATGTGTTTAGAAGGAAAGGACCTCAACATAATAAAGGCCATATATGACAAACACTCAGATAATATAATGAATGGGGAAAAACTGAAGCCTTTTCTTCTAAAAGCAGGAACAACACAGGGATGTGCCCTGTCACCACTGCTATTTAACATAGTACTGAAAGTTCTAGCCAGAGCAATCAGGGAAGAGAATGAAATAAAAGGCATCCAATTTGGGAGAGAAAATATAAAACTGTCACTCTTTATGATCCTTTATACAGAAAATACTAAAGACTCCACTGAAAATTATTAGAAACAATAAATGAATACAATTAAGTTTCAGAATACAAAATCAATGTTCAAAATCCACTGCATTTTGATATACTAAGAACAAAAATTTAGTAAAAAAAATGAAAACAAAAAACAAAAAACAAAACAATAACTTTTGTGATCACAACATAAAGAAAAAAATACCTAGAAATAAACTTAAAGAACGAGAAGGACTTATACACTGAAAACTATAAGGCACAATTAAAACAAATTGAAGAAGGCACAAAGAAAGGGAAAAATATTTTATGTTTATAGATTGGAAGAATCAATATTGTTAAAATGGCCATATTACCCAAAGTAATATACAGATTTAAATCAATTCCCATCAAATTCGACATTTTTTTGAGAAATAGATTTAAAAAATCATCAGATTCATATGGAACCACAAAAGAAAAAATTGCCAAAACAATCCTACAGAAGAACAAGGCTGAAAGTATCATGCTCCCTGATTTTAATCTATACTACAAAGCATCAAAAATCAAAACAGCTTGGTATTGGCAGAAAAACAGACACATAGACCAATGGAACAAAACTGAAAACCCATAAATAAACCCACAAATATATGGACAGATAATTTTTGAGGAAGGAGTGGAAAGTATACAATGAAAAAAGAAAAGCGTCTTCAGTAAATAGTGCTGGGAAAATTGAAAAGCCATGTGTACCACATACCAAAATAAATTGAAAATGGACCAAAGACCTCCACATAAGACTCTAAACAATAAACCGTATAGAAGAAAACATCGGTATTAACATATAGACCTTGGGTTCAGAGAGGACTTTATGACCTCAAAGGCAAGGGAAACAAAAATAAATAAATGGGACTATATCAAACTAAAAAGCTTCTGCACAGCAAAAGAAACCATTAACAAAGCAAAGAGGCAGGGATGCTGGGACAACTCAGCATCTGGGCACTTGTCTCACAATGGCAAGATCCACAGTTCAGTTCCTGGCCCTGGCCCCAACAAACCCATATGCTGAACTGTGGTGTAACTGATAACCGTAGAGATGGCTCAGCAGTGAAGGGTCTCACCTTCCATATGAGAGAACCCC
The DNA here is from genome assembly GCA_004027555.1 of Craseonycteris thonglongyai. Classification (NCBI taxonomy): domain Eukaryota; kingdom Metazoa; phylum Chordata; class Mammalia; order Chiroptera; family Craseonycteridae; genus Craseonycteris; species Craseonycteris thonglongyai. The sequence continues at coordinate 1,941 of PVKE010008454.1, read as the reverse complement.
TGGTTTGGTTCCTGCCCTGCTCAATCGCACATCCACCTGTGACATTGAAATCATGTCACAAGTACTGATGTACAACTATGGCCATTGCTCTGGGCCCTCACCACTTCTCTGTCTGTTTCTGTTTCTTTCTCTTTCTCACATTCTCTCAAAATAATAATAAAATAATAAAAAATAAAAAAAGCAAAGAGGCAATTGACCAAATGGGAGAAAATATATGCCCTGATAAGGAGCTAATATTTAAAATATGAGGGCTGTCCGGGATAAATCCAGCCAAAAATGCCTCTATCTTTCATAATGGGCAGAGGACCTGAACAGACATTTCTGCCATGAAGACATACACATAGCCAACAGATATATGAAAAAAATGCTCAACTTCACTATCTGTTAGGGAAATGTGAACCAAAACCACAAAGTGATACCACCTTATACCTGTTAGAATGGCTATTGTCAACAAGACAAGGAATAACAAGGGCTGTAATGGCTGTGGAGAAAAAGGAACCCTCCTTACATACTGCGGGTGGAAATGTAAATTGGAAAAACCAATATGGAAAACAGTATGGTTTCTCCAAAAATTAAGAATAGAATTACCATATGACCCATCAATCTCTCTTCTGGGTATCTACCCTCGCCCCACTGAAAACCTTAGTCCACAAAGATATATGTACTCAAATGTTCATTACAGCACTATTCATGGTAGTGAAGTAATGGAAACAACCTAAGTGTCCTTTGATAGATGACTGGATTAAGAAGTTGTGATACATTTATACAATGGAATATTATTCAGCCATAGGAAAAGAATAAATACTGCCATTTACGACAACATGGGTGGAACGTGAGATCATCATGCTAAGCAAAATAAGCCAGACAGAAAAAAACCAAGAACCATTTGACTTCACTCATGTGTGGAATACAAAACTGAAAGCAATAAACAAATAAAAACTCATGGATATAGTCAATACTCTAGTGGTTACCTGAGGGTAAGAGGGGATGAGGGAGGAGGCATCAAATATATGGTGATGGAAAGAGAACTGACTCTGGGTGGTGAACACATAATGCAACACATAAACTATGGATTGTAGAATTGTACACCTGGAACCTATGTAATTTTTACTAACCAATGTCACCCCAATAAGTTTAACATTAAAAAAAGTAAAATAAAACAGGATAAATTTTAACAAGAAAAAAACCCAAAAAAACTGGAAGTGGTGATACGGAGTTTGGAATTAGACTTGAGAACATAGGTTTGGTGTTCAACAGACACGGCTTCCAACACAAACTCTGACACCTTTACTCAGTGTGACCATGGATGAGGTGCTAAACCTGTCTATACTTCATTTTTCTCATCTGCAAACAAACAAAAATAATAGTACCTATTTCAATGGGTGACTTCCAGAATGAGGAAATAATGCATAGGAAGTCCCCAGCACAGTGCCTGGCCCACTGTGAGTGCTCAAATATTAATGTGATTAAGGTTCTTTATAAAATTCTTTGATTTAAGTAGCCATTAAAAAGACTTCATAATTTTTCCTCCACTCCTTTTTTTTCTCTTATGAGACATACTTCAATTAGGCGTTACACCCAGGAGTAAGGGATACAAGCACAAGTAATTAAACCATTGCTATGATCTTAATTACCACAACTTTAATGAACCCTGGGTGTGGCAGAATAAAATGGTTTCTTCCAGTCTGCTATATCAAAAGGCTGTTTGGGGGAGTGGATGGATTATCAAGGCAAGCTAGGAGGAATAATAAGCATCCTTTGAGTCTCTTTCACATGTTGTTTCTTATTATAGAAAGATTACCTACAATTTATCTAGAAACATCTGGATATGTTGAGGGATCTTACAAAAACTCTCTATTAAATGACTTGAATATATACTAAGTGCTTGACACTGGAGTCATAATTAGAGTAGATTCTACTCACCTTAAGCCTTGTGGATTT
>PVKE010008453.1:0-40156 GCA_004027555.1 Craseonycteris thonglongyai | reverse complement strand
ATCCCGGCTTTCCCGCAGTTTCTAATTTAAAGCAAAAATATTATTAGAACTTTAAAATTAATCCCACTCTTACATTTAATGACCTTAAATTTTTGATGACTTTGTCTTTTTCCTTTTGTATTTCTCTTTTCCTGTACTGCTATTCTCTCACAATGTCTTTTGCTCAGTCTTAGATATTCAATAAATACTGGTTAATTGGTAAGTATAGTATGGATGGAGAATCAGGGAAAGACATGCAAATATGATTAAAATGTCTTATTTCCATAGGAGTTAATGTGTGACATGGATTGTCATATAATTTAATAGTTATGGCAATCCGTGCTTTAATTCTTTTAATAATTACTAAATTACAAGTTAGTGACATAAATCACACTAAGTGAGGAAGACTGCTCTAAGTTAAAAGAGGCAAAAAGGATCTAAAAATTGAATATAATGTGAGAACCTAGTTTGAATCCTGTTATAAGCAAACCAAATGTAAAAGAACTTTTTGAGACATTTGGAAATTTCTCAAATTGAGGTAATTTGATTCCGAACTGGGTGTAACACAATCCTGAGGAATGATCAATTTGTGAGGTATGATAATGGCACTGTTGTGTAATAAAATTCTTGTAATTCTTATTGACACATACTGAGTTAGGAGTGAAATGATAAGATGTTTGAGATTAGCTGTAAGATGTTTTAGCAAAGAAAAAAACAAAAGAGGTATAGACTGTATGAAGTAAATGAGGTAAATTCCTGATAATTGTTGGCTATACTCGATGATACATATACTGAGGCTCATTATGCTATTTTCTACCTTTGACTATACTAAAAAAATTCACAATAAAATGTTTTAAATAGAAAAGTAATACATAGTTAGTATGTAAAAGTACAAATAATGTAAGTTGTATATAAGTTTAAATGCAAAATTCTTTCCTCATTATCACCCAAATCCAACTCACTGTTAACAATTTGCTGTGTACTCCAATATGGACATTTCTATATACATATGTACGTATTTACTATGTTTTAAAGATTTATTTTATTGTTTGAGAAACAGTGTGAAGGTATGTGTGTGGGTGTGAGAGACAGAGACAGGGAGAAGTGCGGAGGGTCCAGAGCAGTTGTACACCATTAGTTGTGACCTAGTTTTATTCCACACAGGTGGATATGGGGCTGCACAAGGTGGGAACTGAACTGGGGGCCTCCCACATGGGAGGTGAGACCCTTTGCCACAGGGCTCAGTGGTTACCAGTTGTGCTGCAGTTCAGCATATAGGTGTGCACTGGCTGGGGCTGGGGCCGGGAATCCATCCCTGACCTCGAGATTGCAAGGCAAGAACTCAACCTGTTGAGTTATCCCAGCATCCCCATATTTAAGATTGTTACCAAAATGCTTTCTAACCTTTTCTTCGTTAAACCTATATCTTGGACATTTTTCTGTGTCAGTGAATTTAGATATACATTATTCTTCCTAAATGATGCAGTGAATTCCATTGTTTGGATATTGTTACGTGGATGATTTTATTTTTACAATCCCATATGGATGAATATTTATTTCCGGTTCCGGTTTTTAACTCATACACGCAATATTAGGGAGAATCTTTCCATACATGCCTCTTTGTACATTCTTCTGACCGTGTTTGTTGGGTGAAGTTTTAGTAGAATTGAGAGGCAGTCTAAATTAGTGGGCAAGGGTGTGGGCTACAGTCTGGCCCCCTGGGTGCTGGCATTCACAATCTGAGTGATATTGGGCATGTTGTTCAACTCTCTGAATGTCAGTTTTTCTTCTGAAAATAGGATTAATAATAATCATATTCACTTAAGAAACTATTGTGAGAATAAATAGTACATATAAAGCATTTAGAATAACTATGAAATAATGATATACATGTTAGTCCCTGTCCCCAGATCCTGCTAATATTTGGCCTTTGACCCCATTTCCTGGCACAGAGCTCCTAAAATCTTTGTAATCTCCTGGGTGATAGGAGTGTCTGACTGAGAGCTCCTATGTCCTTTGAAATTTCTTGGGTAATAGAAACATCTTTTGTTCTGATGGTTGACTGTTGGCCACTAGAAAGACTAAGTTGTGATTAGAAGCTTGAACCTCTCAGTCCTACCTCCCCTTCTCTGGAGAGAGGAGAGGAGATAAAACTCGAATTAATAATCAACTATGGCTATGTGATGAAGCCTCCATAAAAATCCCTGAAGTACAGAGTTTGGAGAGCTTCTAGGTTAGTGAACACATCACAGGCAGGGAGGGTGGCACGCCCCAACTCCATGGGGATAGAAGCTCCTGTACTTAAGACCTTCCCAGACATCACCCTATGTATTTTTTCATCTGGCTGTTTATCAGTATCCTTCATGGCACCCTTTCTAATCAACTGGTAAATGTCAATAATTATTTCCCTGAGTTTCATGAGCCTGAGCAGGGGGTCGTGGGAACTTTTAATTTATAACTTGTCAGAAGTACAGGTGACAACCTGGGATTTGTTATTGGTGTTTGAAGTTGGGGCAGTCTCTTGGGATCAAGCCCTTTACTTATGGGGTCTGATGCTAACTCTAGGTAGATTATCTCAGAATGAAATGAATTGTAACACACGGCTGGTGTCAGAGAATTGGTTGGTGTGGGAAAAATCAGACACACCTGGTTAAAGAAGCGTTCTGTGTGAGCATAGCAAGTAGGAACAAAACAGTTTTTTAGTAGATGTAGAAAGTTTTTTTTCTTTCCTATAAAACTGGTCATGACACAAACAGGAAGTGCTCGATAAATGTCAGTTATCATTATTGTTCATGTAGATTGGGGTTCATTTATAGTTCCACTGTAGTATGAAAATCACTCTTTTAATCTGATGAAAGAAAATTCTCGTTGCTTCAATTTCTATTTTCTTAATATTTATTGAGGTTGAACATTTGTTTATAGATTTCCTGACCACGTTTATACTATTCTGTGATGTATTAATTAGTTTCCTTTGCCCATTTTCCTACCAAGATAGATACAACTTAGTGATGACATATTCCAGAGAGATAAATTGCCACCTACAACTTCTGATCAGGCCTGAATTTCTATGAGAATCTGTATATTTTAACTTCAACCTGACCTAAAGAAGTTCCAGAGGTTATCTACCTCCAGGTATGTATCAGGTCATCACACTCATTATCAAGCTGAATGAAATCTTATAAAAGAAAGAAACTTTTTGAAGACACTAGAGAGCAATATAGGCAGCCAACACTTAAAGGACCAAGATCACAGAGATAAGAGAAGTACACTGATGTGAGCTTAGCATTCTCCTTCACTTTGTCCCTTAAACATTTGCTATTACTTCCACTGCACAGAGTTTAGTGGCCCAGCAGAGCATTCCATTTTCAAGCACAGAGCTTTTGCATGTTCACAGAAATGAAAAAATAAAAAATTAACGCTCAAGAACCATCAAGCTAAACACCTTGGCTTTGCATTAGATCCCAGAAATGCAATGTCTCAGCATTGAAAACAAACCAAATATGTCAGACCTTACATGGACTATAATTCCATTACAAATCATCTTAACCATTGAATAAAACAAAGAGATTTACCCTTACACAAACTGCCTACCAACAGAAAAGTAATTCATCTCTGAAAGGAGTATAAAATCATCCAAATGTCTGCAACTTTTTATACCGAATATCCAGCATTCAACTAAAAATGAGTAGGTTTTCCAAAAGACAGGACCAAATTACCAACAACTAAAAGCCAAAACAATGACATCAACAGCAACAACCACAAAATGGACAACAGAAATAGATCCACAGATAATCAAATAATGTAGTTATTTATGGCAATTAAAACAATTTCTTCAAATAAGCAACAATAATTTTGACAGCTGACTTCTTATCATAAATGTTGAAAGAATATAATTGTCAAGCTATATTTTTATAATCCCAAAATAACCATTAAAAGCAAAGAAGTTTTGAAAGATGAGTAAGTTCTAGATTTGGTTGCATGACAATGTGAATATAATTAAGACCACTGAACTATACACTTAAAAATGGTTACGATGGTAAAATTTTACATCGTGCATTTTACCACAAGCTTATTTATTTATTTTTATTGTTTTAAAGAAGTTTATTTATTTGTTTTTAAATTTATTTTATTGTTTTTGACATAGAGACAGAGAGGGACAGAGAAAGACAGAGACAGACAGAGAGAAGGGGGAGGGCCCAGAGCAGTTTCCATAGTTGCACATCATCAGTTTTCGACATGGTTTTCATGCTGCACAGGTGGGCAGAGGCCATGAAGGATGGGAACTTGGCTAAGGGCCTCCCACATGAGAGGTACACCCCCTTGAGCCAGAGACCAAACTTAGGGGCAAGGACCAAACTGGGGATCACACCCCAGTTCAGCATATGGGTCCACATGGGCCGGGATTTGAGTCTCAGTCCCTGGGGCTGCAAAGCCCGTGCTTAACCCGCGGAGCCATCCCAGCTTCCCCCTAAGTTTTTTAAAAAATGAAATGAAGAAGAAGGTAACTTTTATGGTATGTAAATTTCACTTCCATAAAGCTGTTGTTAGTTTGTTTTTTAAGTAAAGAAGAAATAGATACTTTAAAACAAGAGAATTCATCATCAGTAGACCAGCATTAAAAGAACTATTAAAGGTAGTTTTTCAGACAAAAAAATAATCCCAGATAGAAACACAGAAGTGAAAGATAGAATGAAAAGCAATAGAAAGGAACTATATTATCTGCAATGGCAGAAGATAATAATACTCTTGAGGTGAGGCATATGTATAAATGTGAAAACGTAAAAAAAAAATTCAAGAGTGTAGTTCAAGTATATGGAGTCAAAGTGTTCTATTATCCATCCTCACATTATCAGGAAATGTTGAAAGTACTAGCTTCACCAATGCTCTATAAGTCAAGAATGCATGTTATATTGTCAATGATAACCATTAGAAAATATTATAATACAACATAATCAACAATTCATATAAGAGAAAATAGATCTATAAAAAGATTTCATCAATTCAAAAAAAGACAAAAAGAGGAAGGAAAGAAAAACAGAGGGACAGATAGAAAATAAATAATAAGATTATGTATTTAAAACCAAAAATATGAAAAATTTGAATAAAATTTTCTAATTAAAGAGACCATCAGCCTCTATTAAAACTTAAAACTCAACTATACATTCTTCATTAGAGGTACACCTTAGACATAAGGACTCAATGGTGTTAAAAAATTTTGGAAACAAGTGTAGAAAGCAAACAACAACAAAAAACAATGGTAATAACTACACTTATATCAGGAAGAAAAGAAGCATTACTAGAGGTAATAAATATTTTATAAAGATAAAGGAGTCAATCCACTAAATTGACTTAATGAGTATATATGTATGTGCTTCTAATAACAGCTTCAAAAGAAGCAAAAATTGACAGAATCAAAGAAAAAATGGGTTCATCACAATTAGATTTGAAGATTTGAAGATATCTCTTTCAGTAAAGGGAAGAATAAAAATAAATCATAGGATTTAGAAGATTTTAACACGATTAATGAGCTTCATTGAATTGCTATCTATAGTACAGTAGCATTCATATTTTTTTCAAGTGCACATAAACCATTTGCCAAAATTAACCAAATGTTGGACCATAAATCAACTCTCAACAAATTTCAAAGCATTTAAATGATTAATCTCATAAAATAAGGCTGGAAGTCAATAATAAAAAATAACTAGAAAAAGCCCAAGTATTTGTATGAAAAGCAGTACAATTCTAAATTAGTCATTGGTCAAAGAATCACAGTAAAAATTTTGAACTGAATTGTAACAGAAAATATGACATCTCAAAATGTGTGAGATGTGACTAAAACTGTGCTTTAGAACCTTAAATGCTGATATTTGGGAAACAAAGGCTTACAAGTCAATGTTCTAATTATCTATCCCTAAGTATCAATAAATGAACATACCCTTTTAATTTATGCACTTTGCAGTATGTATGCACTATTTGAAATTTTTAAACTTCACTTAAAGACATATTTTAAGAAAAAGAAACTCTCCAATGTTCAGCATCGGGTACTACAAGATCAAAGGATCCCAAAGTCTCTGAATTTGCCTGATAAACCCATAATCTCTAGACCCTCCTTAGCATGTATTTAAAAATTTATGCATGCACTAATCTCCTGGGATTTGTGGGGAGAGGAGATGTTTTTGGGGTTTTTTTTTGTTTTTTGTTGTTGTTTTGCTATTTTAGATATGACCTAAGGTCCAATTATCCTCTTTAGAACTACACTGAAACAGAAAAAATACCCAAACACTGGATGGTTCAGACCCCTCCTTCCAGAAACAGTCAGACACAAGTCTTTGGGCTTATAGAAAAAACCAGTTGCTCTGCAACATTTCATCTCACCACACCCATTCAGCAAGAAATATCTGTTCCGTATGTGTGCTATCATATCACAGTAGCCTCAAAACAAGATTTGCTAAGTATGTTACATAGGCAATATCTTAAAAAAAAAAAAAAAGTGTGACTCTATTCATAATATAATAAAATACAAAGTTAAAACTCACGAGTTGCATGTTTTAAGATACTTAACAGCGGACATTTCATTACTGTAATCTACTGCAACTGACACTACTACTGTGGCTTATTCATGAAATTAAATATTGTTTTGAGAAAACAATGAATTCAGTATATTAGTTCTAGAAATGAATAATTAGTATACTAGAAAGAGAATTTTCATAATGTACTCATTAATTTTCATCTGAAAAAGTATTTGGGGTGTGGGTGTGTGTGTACCCCCATAAATAAAATTAGATGATCTGTGAGTGCTAATTAGAAAGAATTGAAAAGAGCAGATTAACATATTACCAATATGATATAATTCCCAGCCAGACTAAATACTCAAGAGCTTTAAATATTCTTGCTTTCCTCTCAAACACAAGTGTGACACTGGTCCATTTATAGAGTTCTGTTAAATAAAATGTAGGAAATTGCTTCTTCATTGAAAATAGTGACTTCATTTTGAAGAGTCTCCTATTTATAGATATTAAAAATTATACTGTGATAACGTTGAGGTCAGAGCTCCCCACTGAGTGCAAGCAGTGTAGATCCTTAAGCACACACAGAGGAACCCAGAAATCTCACCCTGCCCAGCACTTGGGTTCCTGTGGGAGCAAATCACTGTGGGCCTCATTAATGTGATTCCTTCTCTGGACAGGACAGGAAAATCAGGGGCAGGAGGGAAGTCTCTGGTCTAGCCACTTCTTGGGAGGTTTCCAAGGCCCCAGTCAGTGTCCACTGTCCTGTGAGTGACTACGAGAGGAAGATGCTCTTTCTCACAACAAACCAACAAACCACACACATACAAAGGATTCTCTTCGTAGGTTCAAGACACGCAGGAAGACAAGCCTTCCAGATGACTAGATAGGAGGAGCTTGAGGCAGGCATTTTATCCAAGACATTGATAGCTGCCAAAAAGAAGGTCTGTGCTCTTTTTGCGATCCCGGTGCCTTGAGCACTAAGCTTTGTTGAAAGATAATAAGCATATTGTGAATCTTTCTCCACTTCCTCACTTCTCATCTCCCCTGCACATTTAAACTACTACTTCAGGTGTTCTGCTCACTCCTACTGCATCCACTAATTACGAACTGACTGCTCCTTGTCTGAATTCTGTGCCCATTTTTCAACGCACCCTTGGATATTACCAATACCTTTCTTTCAGTCAAAGCTGAAGTTCTCTTCCAAAGCAACTGTCTTTCAAAAAATTGCTTCCTATTTCAGTGTTTCTACATCAAAATATTAAATTCTTATGGAATCAAATTCTTGTCAATTTGCAAGAAGAGCTCTAAATACCGATAGAGAGAAAGAACCCTAAATGTTATTCAAATTATTGAGACACTATTAAAAAACAGTTTTAAATCACAGCATTTTAACATTTTTCCACTTATTTTTCAATGTTTTATTAAAGTGTCTCTAATACTATGGCAACTCATTCCTAATTAAAAAATGTATTTCAGAAGACAGAATGCTTCTTTTAGAAACTAAACAGGAGGCAAATCAACTAATAACATCTGATGTTGTTTAGCATCATAGTGACACATCATTTTCACACAGCTTCTGTAATTCAACCTTTTAAATAATCACATGAGACAGGCAACGCAAGCCTCATTACTTGCATTCTACCACCAGAACCATCAGAATCTTGTGGTTAATACAGTGTACTTCGCACTTTAACACACTCTTAGCCATTTCAAGCATTCATAGCAACTCAAATATTCGGAGCAGCCATCCATCGCTATAGATAATATCTGAGCAGTGCTAAATAAACATGGCAACTTCATTTTTGTACATCTTTAAACCAGTCAGGAAGATGCTAAATATGAATTCAAACCAAAGAGTACAGGACCTAAACGATAGCGTGTTGTCCTTCCAGAGATAAAGACCCAAAGATTTCCATAAGCACACACCCCAGAGTCTGCTATTTATTTGGAGAGGTGTGGGTCCACATCCTCCTGCTAAGGCAAGGATTTACGGAGAGTCATTATAGGTTTACCTGGATATGCTGGTTTGTGACTTCATTCCAAAGACTTGAGAGGGAGGAGTGCTCAATTACCTCAGCATATGCACAGTGAAGATGTTATTTCTACTCTCCCTCTCCACCACCCCAAACTTTGAAGAGAGAGCTTGGACTGTATGTTGCAGTGGGAAGGAAATTCCAGCAAGGTCAAGTTCACCTAGAGAAGAGCCCAAAGATAATTAAGAAAGCCACCATCATCCCTGATCAGAGACCTAAGAGTGAATGGTTGAGTTCCTCTTCCAAAATCATGACAAGCAAGGTGCTTCTTATGGCTCTCCAGCCTCAGCTACACTAAAATTTTGAAGGCTCCTGAATGCATGTTCTCATCTTAAGTCACAGGATTTGCACAAACCTCAGGTGTGGTGGGGTTTTTGGTTTATTTGTTTTTATATTGGGGGGTTTTATTTTTTGTGCTTTGCACAAACCTCGGTTTAGAACAATCTAGGTGAAGACCTTTACCTGCCACCCCTCTACTCATCCTTTTTGACGTGTCTTCGTCCTCACCTTCTCCAGGAAGCCATCTCTTATGATCTGCATTCCTCACTACCGGCTTGATCTGCATTCCTCGCTACTGGCTTGTGTGCTCCTGGAGGGCCGTGTGCTTATCTTTAGCATGGTTCTTGCCACACTTGATTGCAATCAGCTTGTCTGGTTTACCTACAAGACTCTAAGTGATTGGAAGTCAGGGGCTATGTTTTATCATCTTTGTATTCTCCAAACCTAGCATAGAGCCGGGCGTATATTATACACTGAATAAAGGAAGGAAAGAAGCTTATCGGTATCCCTGATTCCATCCCAGAATGTCTCATACCTTCTAGCCTCTCTCAGTTTGGCAGTGTAAACAAATCTCTCTGAATTACTACATTTAGCATTTGCTTTCCTCCTGTTTATATTCACTCCGAATTTGGTTGAGAGGTTCTTAACCAACACAAGCCTGATGGGACCCTCCCAGTCAAGGAAACATTGTCCTCCAGCCAAAGAGGGAGATAGGAACAGCCCTATTCTTGCTCCAATTGCTCCTAACATCACAACTATCACCAGGCACAGTTCCACCCAATCCCCAAATAAATCGGATTAGAGTCTTTAGCAAGTTATTAGTAGCTCCCTCTCCACCTAGTATGCTTTGTTAAAATCGTGCTTTGTTTTGCTCTGTGATCCCGTTTACTCTTTGTTGCCAATACATCTGAATAATCCTTCTGCTGCGATATTTGCTTTTCTCAATCTCTGCCATCAAGCTAAATTTTTCTTTTGTTTTTCTGCACTTGAAATCAAACGGTCTTCCCTCCCTCTTAATAAACTGTGCATGAAACCATGTGTGGCCAAAAATTGCTGATGCCATCTCATTCTATCTGTTCTCTTGGATTGCCCTCCAATTCTACTCTTCCATTTCCACACCTTTTCTCTTCCTTTCTTTCTTTCCTTCTTTCTTTTCTTTCCTTTTCTTTTCCTTCTTTCCTTCCTTCCTTCCTTCCTTCCTTCCTTCCTTTCTTTCTTCATTCATTTCTTTCTTTCATTCTTTTTTTTTTTTAAGATTTATTTTATTGTTGTTGACAGAGAGACAGACAAGAGACAGAGAAAGACAGAGAGAAGGGGGAGGGCTCAGAGCAGTCTCTATAGTTTCACATCATCAGTTTTTCATATGGTTTTATTCCACATAGGTGGGCAGGGGCCATGCAGGGCAGGAACCTGGACAGGGGCCTCCTGCATGGGAAACACACCCCAGTTCAGCATACAGGTCTGCATAGGCTGGGGCTGGGATTTGATCCTTGGACCCCAGGACTGCTTGCTGAGCCATCCTGTTTATGACAGCCAGTTTCACTCTGGAACCAGGACCTGTCCTGTGCTTGGGTATTTTTTTCCACTCATGTTTGCCTTTTTTATTCCAACTTCAACTTCCAGAAGCATGTTCCCACTGCAAATAAGAATAATCAAATTGAAGGGCAATGTATGACATTGTGCACTCCTAATAGACTTAAACTACTCCTACATGTTCCCTTTAAAGTAATTATATATATATATATATATATATATATATATATATATATATTGTAGATCCTGCCAATAACATTAATAGACTAGCTGAGCAACCATTTAGAAAGGACCTATACACTGGACCAAAATTAAGAGTCTGAAACAGCTGAGGCGTTTTCTCCACAAACTTGATCACACTGTAGCCACTGCGTTTCATGTCATATCCATTTTTATAAGTCTGTTTATGAGTTCAGAGAGGGTAGCCACCACTGCTTTGGCTTGTCAGCTTGGACTGACTGCTGCTATTTTAACCACATTCCCCATTAGAAAGAGCACAGCAAAATACAGTTCCAAATTCCTGAGAGAACTGTAACTGCTTATACCGAGAAAACTGAATGACACATCGTTTAGAAATTTGTTACTATTTAAGCCACTATCGACTTTTCTCCCCCAGGTCAAAGTACCATACGCCCACTCTGACCCTCCAGAGTGATTGATCCCAGGAGTGGAAGATTGTCCTGGAGAAGAGCCTGGACAACTGGACCCAAGGAAGCAACACACACTAAAAAAGGGAAAGTCTCAGGGCTCAGCCAACATTCCCCATCAGGCAAGGAACACCCATTTCTTAAACACTAATAGTGAAAATGACTAGGCCCTGTGATATTTGGGGCTGGAACAGTCCAAGAACTTAGCAACTTTCAGTCTTACCTAAGACACTCACTTTTGGAGGAAGGAAAAGAACCCAATCTGTATGAAAAGTCATGCTTTGGAATAGAAAAGAATCAAGTGGTTATTTTCTGCCAACCTAGTTCTGACCACCTGTGTCTGGGATATGTGCTTACCGGAGCCATCGTAACTTCAGAGGGCTACCCACTTCCCAGTCTAACCATTCATTCAGGTCCACACTGAGCTCAGGAGAGGTAGCTTTTCTGAAATAATACCAGGTGGACCTTGTTCATTGGATATTTGCCTCAGGCTACTACTGGCTTTCCCTCCAGGTTTGACTCTGTCCTACCCTGATCACGCAGCAATGATCCACAGCAGGCATCCTGACCCAGAGCAGCCTCGATGACTTCCGGGAAAAATCTTCCAAACCAAGGATGATGCTTCCTTGCCAGTGTCAAAAACTGTTATAGGGATGCCAGGATAGCTCAGTGGGTTGAGCACTCGTCTTGTATCCCCAGTGTCCCAGGATCGAATCCCAGCCGTGGCCTGTGCTGATCCATACGCTGACCTCGGGTGTGCCCCCAGTTTTGTTCTCATTGTGGGGGGAGGGAGCATCTTCCGTGGGAGGCCCCCAGTTCTGGCAACTGCACTGAGAGTGCTTTCCATGCAGGAGCCCCCTGACCAGTTCCTGTCCTGCACAACCCTGTGCCCACCTGTGAAATGAAACTATGTTGAAAACTGATGTGCACCTATGGAGACTGCTCTGCCTTCCATACCCCTTCTCTCTGTCCGTCTCTCTCACTGTCAAAACAATAAAAATAAATCTTAAAAAACCAAAAACAAAACGGTTACAACTGAGTTTGCCATGCTTTGCAAGTTGACAAGTTAGTCCACTATAGTTTCATGGATACTGGCAGAAGACACAAGACAAAGAATTTTATTACTCATGGCACAGTTAGCACCTTGAGTTTTATGTTCATGTTGATTCCCCTTACCCCTCAAGTCGCACGGGGGTTACACAGAGCAGCCTAGGAAGACACTGCTCTCACACAATGATGGGGTTGCATCACAGCTGAGAACCTCTAAGCCTTGGTCTGTAAGAAAACCTGTCTGAAGTTGCTCCAAAAAGGGAGACATTATTTTTATTATACTAGAGAGCAAAAGAACTGGCCCTGTGCTCCCGATGAAGATACCGTCGCTATCTACTGTTCACTTTCAAACATATTTGAAAAGATTATCCAGAGCAAAAGGCTATCAGTGCCACTACTCACGATATGTGAAGAAACTTAAGAAACCCATGGGAAATTGCCTCTGAACAGTAAGATGGAAAAAAAAATATATCAGTGAATAAATAAATGAATGGCATAATTTATAGACATCTAACAGAAAGAAAGTAATAAGTATTCAGTACAAATAGTTCACCCATTTTCTACTTCTCTAAATAAGCTCATAACAAAGATCATTTGTGCTCACCCAGGAAGATTCTAATTTTTATTAATTTAAATCTATGTTGCTGTTTCAATAATTGGCACTCATTTGATAAACCTTGAAAAATTTAACAAGTGACACTTTTTAACTTACCAATCACTATCTATTTCATGGAAACAATTTGTTTCAAATATCATTTCATCACTCCACACGTAAGTTATTGAACATATCTCTTGATTCTAAAAGTCTTTACTTCAAAGACTAAATTGCAATTGACACAAAGTTTTAAGATTAAAATTAGTCAAAATAAATAAAAATAAATACAGGAATTGATACATAAAGACTGCTTCCAACTTCATAGTGGAGATTTGATCACAGGCTTTGGAGGAAAGATAAACATAGGGGCTGAGTCACAAAATTAGTTTGTATGTCCTCCCCATTTTCTATGGCTCCTTCTTATATGTACCTGGGCATATCATTTTTAGAATGGGACCTTTTCTAAACAAATTAAGTTATTCCAATCAGCAACATTTGAATGAGTAACATTCAAAGAATGCAGATATTATGATGGTTAAACAGCATTTTTCAAACTGTATTCTAGGGAACACAAGTACCCGCTATAATGTTAATTCTTGTAAATATTCGGCCTCCCCCCCAAAATTCCTTGGCCAGTTAAGTTTGGTAAGGTATACATTAAACTGGTTTCTCACTGTGACATTTTTCAGAGCTCTTGTTGGGCTAATGTAGTTCAAACTGAGCTAATGAGGTTTATTTATCATTGAACCTCTAATAGGTAGATTACAGATATACTATAAAACATTTTCTGAACTTGTTTCACCATGCAAAATTAAAAAAAATAATTAGATTATTGTTTTTGACAGAGATAGACAGAAACAGAGAGAGAGAGAGAGAGAGAGAAGGGGAGGGCCTAGAGCAGTCTCTATAGTTGTACATCATTAATTCTTGACATAGTTTCATTCCACACAGGTGGGTGGGGGGCCTTGCAGGGTGGGAACTGGGCTGGGGGCCTCCTGCATGGGAGGCATGCCCCCTCGAGCCAGGGGCTGAACTGGGGGTGGGGGTGGGGGGTTGGCTAGAACCAAACTGGAAGCCTGCATGGGAGGTACACACAGTTCAGTATATGGGTCTGCACAAGCCAGGGCCAGGATTCCATCCTTGGTCCCCCAGGCTGCAAAGTGAGCTCTTCACCCGCTGAGCCATCCTGGCTCCCCCATGCATGCAAAAATTTTCACATTAGATGTTTTGTATTTAAGGATACTACATGCTTTATGTCAGGGGACACTAGAGTTCCACAGAACACTGGAAAAACTCTGGACCACAACCCTGGCTAGATGTGGGACAGGAACAGTAAATGTACAGAGATAGTTGTGTGTTAGTTTGCAAAGGACCTTGAATTACACTCAGATATTTGGACTTGATTATGCAGGCAGTGGGGAAATACCCTTTTAAAATTCTTTTTATCTGTTTGGTATGTTTATGTCTGGTCATTTTAGTCAGACAGACTCCTATAAAAGATCCTAGAAAGTTTCTGTTGTGTAATAGATTATAGAAAACAATCTCTATAAACAGCTAATTGCAAAGTTTAATAGCCTTCAAGCTTAATACAGTCTTTTTTTGTGTCTAAGAATTTCCATGTAGTAGTTTAAATTAACTTCACTTTTTTTCATCTGTTCTTTTTTCACTGTATTTCTTCTCCCAATTCCAGCTCTAGAACTTAATCTGGCAACAGAGACCTACTGAGACACCAGATCCATTTACGGATTGTCCCAGTTTGAATAAATTTGCTCTCCAAACTTTTACCACTGGTGCTTATTTTCCAAAGTTTGATCATACTAAGGACTATCGTGGGTACTCTAACCAAGTGTTCTTTCTTCTGTCTGTCATGCAAGGAATATTTAATGGGCACCCACCTGATGCAAGGCATTGTAATAAGTTCAGAGAGAAATAGAAGGAGGATTTAGACATATTCCCCTTAAAACTTGTGTATGTTTTTTAATATTTTGCTTTAAGGTCAAATCGACTTAATTTCTTTAAAGGTTTTATTCACTTGTGCAGCTAGTAAGGGCTAAATATATAAAGAACAAGTCAGTGCCTCAGTCAGGGAATATTTATTGAGCTCCTACTATGTGACAAACATCATGTTAGGTGCGGGGGATGCAGCAATGAACAAGACAGGCCTAGTTTCTGCCCTCAGAGAGCTTATAAATCTACTTGTGGCTAAAGACAAAGAAATGAGTATGAAATATTTATCAGTTATCTGTTATAAACTCTTTCGAAAATGTTATTAGTTATAAAGGGGGATAAAACATATGACAAAGTATCAGTATATTGATATTCATGTTATTATTCTTTTGATCTTTCTGTTGAGTTAAAAATTTTCAAAGAAGCTTAATAAGAATAACTCGGTAAAAAATTAAAACATTTGAAGTCAGATTTCTTCCATATTTTAGTACTTTCTTTGCTTAGTTGTAACATTTGATTATTTCCATATTAGAACCCTCAAGGCAGGAACCAAAGTATTACCGTAAGAATAAAAGCAAAAACTTGGGTTGCATGTTCCCTACCACAGAAGGTCCTGCCACAAGTGAACATACTATGGCTCTTGAATTGGGCCAGCATTTTTGTTAAACTCTTTATAAAATATGTCAGCACAGTCAGTCTGTGGCTAAGTAGATAGGAGAATTACAATGTTCAGATATACTATTTATTGTCATTCATTTGGCATTTCTTAAGCCATTCTTGAAGGCAAGTATATGTTTTTATGATTATAATAACCTATAACAAATAACAAGCTCAATGTATTTGATGTATTATGCTAAATATACAAAGTGAAACCTCTTCATTTGACTAACTGCAGAGACAGGATTAACACCACCTGTAGTATAGCTAAGTAAAACAATGGGTGTTTAGAGCTAGTATGGGTAGATTTAAGTGGCTTTTAACATTGTCTTCCCGTAACTCTTAACCCCAGACTGACTAAATAGATATCATTATTTGCAGTTTTATTTTCTCATCATTTCAAGTTGGCAGGTACATCTTTGTCTTTGATGCATGATGTAACTATATTTTCAGCAAGGGATGCATATAGGAGAAAATCAAGTGCATAAAAGTGAAGGCCAGTGATTAAAAGGGAAAAGAAACATGAAGGAATTTTATAGGGTAAGTAAACATGAAACCAAAGACCTGCTATAGGTATTCCTAAAAAATAGATTAATGGATAAGTGACATTTGCCCTGTATTCATTCATTTAAAAAGTGCATTCCATGTCTGCCATGTGTCAGACCTTGCCAGCAGAGATAAAAGAATACAATATAGTCTCCACTTAAAAAATAATTAATCAGATTCCAGCTAAGTAATCAAACCAGCCAAAGAGAATTCAGTGTGCATGGTGGAGATAAGAAAGGTTATCACCTCTAGGTGCAGTGGAAACAGCAACATGGGCCTAGGATTCAAATTCAAATTAAGTCTCTATCATTTATAAGTTATTGCCTTGGCCACATTACCTAATCTCTCTGAGATCTGAGTTCCTCATCTGTAAAATGGAAATAATAATATCTACTTTGTCCTACAGTTTTAAGAATTAGGACTAAGGTATGCAAAGTGTTGGGCACACCTAAGAACTCAAAAATTATTATTACAAATACATCACTAGAGGTATGTGTATAATGACTATGGAACACAAATTTTGCCCCTCTTAAAATTTTACAAAGAAAAATCCCCTAAATTATGCTATCAATCAATGTGCTAAAGGAAGTAGAGATTTTGAGTAGAATTCCATAAAGGGACGTTTTACAGGGATGAAGGAAGAGTTAAGGGACCCCACAGGACTTGTTGAGTTCCCCAGGAGCCAGCAACGGAAGGGAGTCATTTCTACTCGTAGGCCTGAGATGAGTGGCAAGAGACTTAGAAAAGAATCATTCCTTCTACAGACACATCCCTGAGTAAAGATGACAGCACAGACCCTCCGAGTCTGATGTCATCAAAGTATTATCCTCGGGGAAGCCGGGATGGCTCAGTGGGTTAAGCGCTCACTTTGCAGTGCTGGGGACCAGGGATCGAGTCCCGGCCCCGGCCCGTGCGGAACCATATGCTGAACTGGGAGCTCCCCCGGTTCGGTTCTCTCTCTGTCTCTGTCTCTGTATCTCTCTCTCTCTGTCAAAAATAAATAATAAAAATATATTAAAAAAAAAAAAAAAGTATTATCCTCGCTCACTAACTGCCAGGACAATTACAATTTAATTTTTCCATTTAGGTGGCCTGCAAGAACAGAAGTTTCTGGCCAGTTAAGACAACAGCTTACACTGCTCGCTGAAAAATAATGAGATGGAAGTGAGTGTAAATAAATACTCAGACAATCAAATAATCTAAACAAGCACACTGTTCCAGATGTGGGTGTAACCCAGCAGAATATGGTAGCACCATTATCTAGCTACCATACTCTATTAATTCAGGTTATATTGGCTGCCATGCAGCCTGTAATTAAAATTCTTAGGTCATGAAATTTTATTCATGAAATGTTGCTCAGCTATATTCTATAGTAGATTTTTAAATCTGATTTTCACATTTTATCTTTACCTTTATTAAAATAGTTTTTATTTCAGCACTTCATTTCAACATCTTGAGATATTTATGTATTTCATTTAAACTGGAAAAGTTTATTTCATTTATAAATTTGATAAACATGTCTTTCTATGTAGTTGTCCAAGTCACTGATAAAAATGCCAAATGCAATAAGAATAAGAGCAGAGCAATTTGTATGCATTCATTTAAAAAATTTTGAGCACTTAATAGGTACTAGGCTCTATATTAATGTCTGGGAATGCAGATAATGCAGAAAGAAATAATAAAACTTTGGTTATTGATAAATCTACAAAGAAGCAAAATAAAGTAATAAATTAGTGATCAGATTAGATAGGACTAGGGAGGCCTTACTGAGACCTAAATGAAGTGAGACTGTCCTATGCATATCTCATGGATGAATATCCCAAGAAGAGGGAAACAGAAAGTGCAAATGTCCTAAAACTGGAACAACCTTCACATGCTGGTGCAAAAGAAAGACAATTTAGCCGTAACAAAGTAAGCAAGGGGAAGAATAATACAATATGAGTTTAGGTAGGTAGAGAAAGATTAGATTATGTATGGATCATAGTCTCTAGTAAGGAATTTGAATTTTATTCAAGTGCAAATGTCCTGTCCTTCTAAACTGGCAGTGATTCTACTGACCTATTAATGAATATAGCTTTATAACAATGACTTTACTGTACTAACAGTCAGCCTAGCTACACATCAAGAATGAAAACATCACAGAAATCATTCATAGGGATATACACAATAAAATGTTCTCTGCCAAACAAGATTTAATCTGCCTGAGAAATCTATTCATTACTTTAATCTGGTTTACATATTGGGGTTCTACATAAGCAACAAGAAGAGATTTTATATAAGCGCCACGTCCCATCTACACACCTACCTGAAGCAGGGTCATGGACTTTTTCTTGCCTACTATGACTGTGGATGAAATGTGTTCCTCCTGAAACCAGCCCCTCCACCTGTGCATTCTCACCTACCACCTGTCTCTTAATCAACATTATTCTTACTATTCTTTCTTCTTTGTATCTCAGTTTTTACCTTTCTGTGAGTTCATATGCATCAGCATTAAGTATGCAGAAATTTCTCCAATCTTAAATACATACATACATACTTCTACACATACAAACCTGTCTCAGCCTCTACATCCTTTTTAGCTACCACCTCATTTCTAATTTAGCCTTTATAGCAAAACATATCGAGAGTTGGCTTCACTTACTGCTTTAATTACCCTCTTTTTATTCTCTCTTGAACTGTCTCCAAGCACGTTTCCACCCCCATGCCTTCCATAGAATTGCTCCTGTCCAGGTTACTTGACCTATTTCCCTTACATATTGTTGGTTGTCCAGGCAACAGCCATTTCTTTCCACCATCTTTCCTGCTTATGAAACAGCCATATGCTTTAGGAGACTTGGGTCTTTCTCTAGATTGAGGATAAGCTACTCACTGTACCACCACTGTCTTTCCTTTTACCAGGTTTAGGAAAAACAGACATGTCACATTTCTGGTCAATGGAATCTGAGAGAGCTTTTGCTCTTATAATAAAGTGGATGGGGGAAGCTGGGATGGCTCAGTGGGCTAAGCGCTCGCTTTGCAGCCCTGGAGACTGAGGATCGAATCCTGGCTCCGGCCCATGTGGGCCCATGTGCTGAATTTGGGTGTGACCCCAGTTCAGTTCTTGCCAGGGCCTATGCCAGTGGCTCCTGGCCCAGTTCCTGCCCTGCGTGGCCCCACGCCCACCTGTGGAGTGAAACTATATGGAAAACTAATGCTGTCAACTATGGAGACTGCTCTGGGCCCTCCCCCTTCTATCTGTCTCTCTCTCTCCCTGTCAAAAAATAATAAAAATAAAAATAAATAAAAAATAAATAAAGTGGATGCACTAGTTTCTGCACATTAAATTGATTTTAATTTAGTCTTCATTATTAACCAGACAGTGACACAGATCTTTTTGCATGTAGCGGTTCTGTTCCATCCATTTTATTGATTGGAGTGAACCCGGAAGTCATCTTTTCAAGAATGACTTCCTATTCCCATGCCTATCCCACCACCTTCCCATTTAACTGTAAGTTGTTTACGTTTCAGCCCTCAACTCAAACTCCCCACCCACATCATCCACTCTTAATCAGGTTCTCTGCTTCTCCACCTTCATAGAAGCATATTTGTTTCCTATGGATACTCATTGTTATAATAATATAATGGCCAGTATCATTATTTTACAATATCTATCTCCCACTATAAGACTGCAAGCTTCAGGAGGGCAGGGACTCTTTCTGTTTTTCTTATCATTGACTCCTCAGCACTTCTCACCATGTAGGCAGGCACATAGTAGGTACTCAGTAGTTATTTGTTGAAGGCAGGAAAGCGAACCAGAAGACAAGAAGCACTCTGCACAGTAATATACAACAATGCTTCACACATAGAGTTATGTTACATGCAGACATTCTGTTTCTTGTAATGAGAATGAGTTTTTTCATTCATACGATACATTAAATAAGCTTTTTTTTTAATTCTAAGTAACAGAAACAAATTCTGGATAACTTAAACAAAAAAAAAAAAAAAAAAAGATGAAGAGGGGAATTTATTGAATGAATACAGGATCTGTGGAAGAAATGGAGAACTGAGTCCCAGGAAAGCAGGGGGAAGGGCAAATAGAAAACCTCAGAGCAAGGGTTCATAGGCCTTATTTTCGGACATTGTCATTAATACAATACTCTTCTAATCAGACCAGTCTGTGTGCTTCTCTCTTACAAGTTTCAAATTGTCAGAAGAGAGAGTATGAGTGGCCCAGCTTGTGTCAATTGTCTGCCTACACTCGGGTCAATCACCTTTGGTTGAAGTGATGGTGTCACACAGTGTAAGCATGACCACTAGAGGCCAACTCCTATGTTTTGATCTATTCCCAGAAAAGAGGAACTACTGCAAGCCAAGTGGCCACTTCTGATATGATAAGCCCGTTAGATAAGGACAGGACAGATATTTATATTGCCCTGCAACCATGCTAGGGTTAGAGAAGGGACAATTTCTGGGGTCATTTCCGTAAACAACCAAGTATTGATACAAAGTTTTAAAAATATCTATTATTTATATAGTTATATATTATTTATACTTACCGGTATATTATCTATATTTATAATTTAACTTTCATTATGGAAATTTTAAACACATGAAAGTAGAAAAAAAAAGTACCATGATCCCAAGGTGTTCATCACGTTGCTTTAATAATTACCAATATTTTATGGTCCTTAGGTGGGTTTCCTGGGGTATTTTTAAATAAATGCCATATTTCATATTTTATCTTTTAAATATTTCAGTACATATCTCTATTAGGTAAGGAATTCTAAAACCCTACCATAATATCATTATCATACTAAAGAAAATAATAATTTTTAATGTTAGATGCTATTGGTGTATATTCAGTTCTATGAAACTCACTCCCTGATATCAAATAATTTACAATCTAGAAGGAATAATAAGATTTTTACTTAAATAACCAAGAGAAATAAATGCCATTAAAAAAGTAGAGATGAAATGCTACTCAGAAGAGGAGATGGTAATAGAGACTAAAGAAGTAGAATATATTACAATATAATCAAGAACCCCAAAATAAGTATTTGATTTCTTTCAAAAAAAAAATGAAGGAGATAACTAGAAGCCGGAGAAGTGGAAGACTCAACATTTAGATCAGCACCCAGGACTAAAGGACTGACGTCCTTAAAGGAGTTAATAGAAGGTCACAGTGCCTGGAATGCTCCAGAATTACAGGAATAGAGGACACAGATGAAGGAGGGAGACCTAACTGTCCTTGTCTTCACCGAGGGACAGGTAGAAACCCCCAGTGAATATTTCAGAGGCTACAAATGATGAAACCAAGAAAAGTAAGATCCTGGGGATTCTCAGCTAGGTCACTGGTTCAGCTGAATCTGTTGTTTACTGCTGGCTTTGCTTCTGATTGCATGGGACGGTGATGTATGAGTTGTCAACTATTTGAATGTCACCCTGATTACAAGTAATATTTCCATACTATTGGCTTTTACTGAAAGATATCTGTTCTTAGTATTTTATGTGGTGCCTGAAACAGAGAAGTCACTCAAATATATTGTGATAGAACAGATGAGTGCATTAATTTTATGTTGCTGTTCTGATACTTCATTAAGCTATTTCTAAAGATATATAGAAAATTTTTATTTGTTCATTTTCTTTATGTTTTTAGAGCTCCAACTATAATAGCTTCTACTAATGTTGAGAGATTTCTTCATTAACTCAAGAATAAATTGACTTAAAGAGAAAAATGAAGAATATTCTAGAAAACATTTTTCTCAGTATGCTTCAAAAAGTATATGTTCTTAGTACTAATTAGAAAACAACCTTAAAAAGGTACTTTAAGATTATTGCCAAAGTAACATTGCTGTCAATTAAATATTTCTCTTATTTATAGTAGCATAAGTATTAAATCATATATCATAACATAAAATATCTGATGAATGAATGCCTGCCCTTAACTGAAAGAGAAACTTCCTTTAAAAAAAAAAACAACAAAAGTTATGTTTTATGTTAAATTATTCTTCTATAAATCAAGAATTTTCTAAAGATTATATATTTCTGTAATTTCTAATAGTACTGTGATCTTTCTTATGACTCACTATTGAGGAAAAAAAAAAGAACATGGAATCAATGTGGCTATCATTTGTTATGCATACAAGCAGTTAATTCACACTCTCATCTACATAACTACTCTAATAATCAAAGGGGTTCCTAAGCATGTTTTATCTTGTACGAGAGGGCTGAGTAATTAAGTTTCTAAAACAATGTGTTAGAATGAATACGTCTGGTTAATAATGGATCATTGAGTCATTGGGCAGGAAACATCTTTGTTACATAAACAAGCTTATAAAAGTACAGTGGTGAATAAGAAATTTGGTTTGCTCCAGAAATCAGTGAAGATCTTAATTTAAAATTATATGTAATCTCCTCAAGAATCCATCTCAGAGGGTTGTATGTCTGTTTTGTTTTGTTTTTCTGAGAAGTAACTATTCACATTAAATTAGAAAATGCTGCTCTACAACAAAAAAATAAATAAAATGAAAATTGTAATTTCTAGAGTTACTCAGAAAGTTATGGCTACCACATATTTATACACATGTCTACACACATACATCTTTGTGCATGTACACATGTAATATATATATACACCTATATATGTATATATATATTACATGTATATGTGTGTGTGTGTAAATATATATATATATATATATTTACACACACACACACACACATATGCAATCAAGTTATAGATCATGAAAAGATTGAATATTTGGCTTCAGGCAAAACTGGGTGTGTCCTCTGACTCAGTTATTCGTAGGTTGTGTATGTAAATTGCAGTTTTTGTAATTCTTATACATAATTCAGGAAAATAAAATTGTAGATCAAAAATGTTCTTTGGAAGTGAGAGCAACCTATTAATAACATCCTTAGAAACACTCTAGCTGCAACCTGGTTCTTTGCCCAGCCTATTTTGCTGGGTAACCTGTTCTAGAAAAGAAAGGAAGCTAAAAGAAAAACTGCCTGTTCTTTTTGTCCTCTTAACATGTACATTTCCCTAAAGAGCAAAGACTGAGATTCATGAAAACACTTGCTTTCAACATCTGTAGGGACTATCACATAAAAGCTAAACTCAACATTAACATTAACTGAAATGTTTTCCCTACTTTCTCATTGTGCATAATCCTATTTATTCAAACTCTACTCAAACATGAACTCTATGTAGCTTTTTCTGAGTATTTCAGGCAAAGTAAGACTTCCCCCGCCGAACTTCAATTTCTAACATTATTTAAAAAAAATTACTTTTCAATGGTATACTAGTTCATATAATTATATTTGAAGAAGCTACCTGGTAAATTTTTTTTTACTACTTTATTCCAGTATAAAAATCTCATAAAAGATATATATGACTTGCTTTGTTCAGGATCAAAATCATTACCCAGAGAACTCTTTTAAGGTTAATAAAATTTTCTAAGAAACAAAAATATGGACTTGCAATAACCATTGTAACTTCTAAGACAATAACTGTAAATTTGAACACGAAAACTTCTAATTTTGCATTGAAAGAAAAACTCTCTTCTCCCATTAAGTAGCTCATTTTTTTTTAATGAAAAGCTATTACCCAGCCACCATTCATTTATCATACATTTTTCATAGAAATAAGGTTGTCAATTTTTTTGTTGTTGCTCTGTAA
Source organism: Craseonycteris thonglongyai (assembly GCA_004027555.1). Taxonomy (NCBI): domain Eukaryota; kingdom Metazoa; phylum Chordata; class Mammalia; order Chiroptera; family Craseonycteridae; genus Craseonycteris; species Craseonycteris thonglongyai. The sequence continues at coordinate 16,721 of PVKE010008453.1, read as the reverse complement.
GGACACATACAGGATCTAATGATTTCATCATGTAAGCCATCATTGAGCCTGGTTAGTTTTAAGAGAGAAAACAAAAGTACTTATAGATTTTCAATAATTATCATTTTATTTGAAAACCACGAGGAAACATAGGAGAGCATATGCTGGAAACAGAGCAAAATAATCTAAATGGAATGAAAAGCTAAATAAGATGCAAACAAATATGAAGAAACAATATTTTTCATATAAAAGTTCCATTTAAGATTCTAGAAAGTATGACCATTTGGAATTCCAAACAAGCTGGGGATAAAGGAGATGGTGAAATGCCTGCAACTTCCTCCAATTTTCCACTTGAATTAGGTGTACATCTGGTAGTCACTCACAGCAGGTAAAAAGCCGAAACTTCCAAATAAATTTGCCAAGAATTCAAAGCTATTCATTCAATTTTCAAAGATTTATCAAGTGCCTGGTCTGAAACAGACACTATGCTCCCTGACTGTATCATCTAGTGCAGGGGTGTCCAAACTTTTGGCTTCCCTGTGCCACTCTGGAAGAAGAATTGTCTTGGCCATACAAGAAATACACTAACATCAATGATAGCTAATAATCTAAAAAAAAGAGTCGCAAAAAATAATCTCACAATGTTTCAAGAAAGTTTACAAATTTGTGTTGGGCCACATTCAAGCTGTCCTGGGCCGCATGCAGCTGTGGGTTTGATAAGCTTGATCTAGTGGGAGATAAAAATATGTTGTAAAAAATTATACATGTTTTAAGCTGAAAGGGGGAGCAAAGAGTTAGCAAATGGGCCAGGTACATTCTATACAGAATCCTATTTAACCTTCACAACTACCCTATGAGCTAGGTACTAGTTATCTAATTTCACAAATGGGATTCATGTAAGTACCGTGCTAACCGATTGAGCGACTGGAGCTTCCACAAATGGGCTTCAAAGGTTAGAGAGACTCAATGTCACCAAGTTTACCCCGCTGATGAGTAACGGGATTTAAATCTGTCTAACTCCAGAGTACACATTCTTTTCACCAGTAGAGGTGAATCTTGAAGAACATGAGAATCTTGAGAGACCTCTGCACACATACCTTAGGGAAGGCGTGTCTAACCTGCAGCCCAGAATGGCCCAATGTGGCCCAATACAATTTTTAAAAATACTAGGTTATTTTGTGACCTTGCTTTAACTTCATCAGCTAAATTTATCATCAGTGTTAGTGTATTTTATGTGTGGTCCAGTATACTTCTTCTTTCATTGTGGCCCAGGGAAGCCAAAAGGGTGGACATCACTGCCTTAGAGTGTTTGCAGTGTGGAAAACCACTGGCAAACGCCATGCCTCGAGGGGTGGAATGTGGTAGGAACACAGAGCTAGAAGTGACTGATTCTGTGTGGTGGAGCCAGTCGGTCTTCACAGATAAAATGAACAGAAATTGGGCGGGGGGGAAAGGAAGAAAAGCAGTACCCACTTTCTACAAACGTTAAGGACCATGGCTAATTTGGGGAATGTGGAGAAGACCGATCTCTGTGGGTAGATCATACATGGGAGGACATAGCAGGTGGCACAAATGGAAAGCGAGGTTGGGTCAAACTGCAAAGATTTATGAGGCATTTTTAGCCATGTTGACTAGGAGCGTGATGGTATATTAGGTACTTGAATTTAGATTTCAGAATATAATGAAAAGATTACAAAATATTAAGATAAATATATTGGTGTGTCCTACATGACCAAACCTTTCATTAAAAGACAATCAAATGCCAAGCTTTCTAATGCCAAGGAATTTATTATTATGCAAATCACTCTTGTGTTTCTGTTAATTGGAGCATGTTCTTGTCAAAAGAGGAAAAAAGTTATCTTTAATAATGGGAATTAAACCAATTAAAGTATACAGTGAAACAATTAAATTGCAATCTTTTTTTCTAAAATTAATTTTCAGTGACCTCATTTTCTATGTTGTCAGTATACAGTGTTCTCACAATTTTTATTATATTTTTTGTCATTCAGCAATATTTGTCTGAATATTTACTGAATATTTGTTATTCAGTAACTGTCTTTTACTAAGTGTAAATTTCCATCACTGGTTAAAATTTATATAAATAATGACCTAATATAATAAAGGAAGACATAAGTAATTGATCAAAGTTAAAAAAAGAAACAAAAAAACTTACACCAAAAGCAAACAAACGTTCACATGCAAGATGAATAAAGTATTTAATACTCATAGAAATTTCTCCCAAGCCAAAATGTAAGGCTAGAATTTTTTTTTCCCCCCTTTGGCTGATTGCACCTTAGTAGTTTTGTAACCTATGCTTGGTACTTAAACTCTGGAAGTCCATGATCCCTAAAAGTGAAGCATTTTCCTCATGCTCAACAGTATCATCTAGTCTCTATGGCTGGTCTAAAAGTTCAGTTCTTGCCTCCTGCACTGGGACAGGGGTGCTTAACCCCTTCCTGCCAGGACTGGGCTTCTGGTATTCTTGCCTAACCCTCCACTAGGGGAATGGACCTGCTGCTGAGTTCTGCCTCCCACTGAGTATACCTTTGCAAATCACGATGCCATTTCTAACCAGTTCATTTGAGTATCATCACTGCCAAGATATTCCTGCTGTTATGCTCACAAAGCCTACCACTGACCCTGGCCTTACCTCAACTTCCTACAACCCTCTCTCTGGCTTCCTCCTCTTCCTAATGGTACGGTATATACCTTGAGATATCAGCAGGTCTTATGAAATCAGATGGCTTTCATCACTATCACTGAATTCACTCAACTTTGCTAAAAGTAAAAAAAAAAGTACAGTCTGTTGTATGTTAATGATTGTTATCATCTAAATGAGGCAAAAGTACTAAGGCTAGCAAGGACAGAAGCAAAAATAGAAAAGTTGAATTCTTTTAAAATCACTAACATTTGTGTCTTTGAGTAATTTACATCAAATGTTCAACCCTTCAAACCTTACTATTTAAAACGTTTTTTCAATGGCAATAACTTTATTATTACTTGATTGAGATACATATCACATACCATAAAGTGAACCATTTTAAAGCGATTCAGTGACTTTCAGTATAATAACAACGTTGTACAAACATCGCCACTATTTAATTCAAGAACATTTTCTTCACTCAGAAAGAAACTTTGTAACTTTGTAAAGTCCTGCTTTGGTTATTTGACAAATATTGGCTCACTGAGTTATACATACCTTCAAAATGTTGGCACAGTTCATTATATAATATTTTTCAAAAATCACATTCATTAATTTTACCAACAGTCTCCTTAGAAAATTCTTTAAGTGTTAGGATGCTGTCAAGCCCATGGGGGAGATATACCGGTAGCTTTTCTAAATTCTTATTTTATCATTGGCAACAAAAACTATTATTTTCCTAAAGTGACAGACTTATTTCATTCACTCGCAAGAAACTATTTGACAACTAGTTAAGGCTCAAAGATCATAGTTCATCTGTCAGTTGTCCTTTCAAGTAAAAATGATGTTCCACTTGGGGGGGGGGGGCGGGGAGGTTGGGAGGAGCTAGTTCAGTTCACAACGCAAACAGTCATGCAAGTGTTTTTCTTGAGAGAACTCACATTTTGGTATGCAGGAGATGTGTTTTCTGGGTACTTTGCAAATCATCACACTGATTATTAAAAAGCCGTGTGCTTAAAAATCAAGATTTAATACATTAATATGTTTTACTGCATCATCAAAAATATTCTTAGGTGAGATGACTATTTCTTTCCCCCCTGAGAGTATGTGGGTGAAGAACACAATGATTCTTACGGTATATACTGCTGATGCAGTTCAATGCAGCTTCCTTGATTTGTGCTAAGTGGTTTTGGCCACTATTGCTTGTGCATCATCAGTGCAAAAGTCACCATGGTTAAAAAGGCAAAAACAAACAGATGAGCAAAAAAACGTAGTGTTAGTATAAAAATAGTTTTACCCTTGCAGAATTTGCTGCAAGGGTCTTGGGAATCCCCAGCTGCCCTAGGCAGTCACTAAGTTCACTACAGAATAGAACACTCCTGAATGAAACAGTGGTATATATGCTATCAGGAAAGGCGAAATGAGAACGCTTTGGTGAGAGGTGGATTCTTTAAGGAAGCTCTAGGATTTATTGTCTACAATCCTCTCATCTATCCTTCCACCTCCTTTGCTATAGATACTATCTAATTTCAGGTACCTATTACTTTAGGTTTCGATAACTCCCTGGACTGCTCGTTGGTTTCTCTGCTTCCAAACATCTCTCTCTCCAAACGCTCTCCTACAAAAACTGCCGCAGATTAATATTCCTAAAGCCCACTTTGAGCCCATTGTGCAGAAATTTCCAGTGACTTTTTCTGCCTACCAAATAAATTTTAAAGATTTATTTTTATTGTTTTTTGACAGAGAGAGAGACAGACAGAAGGGGGAGGGCCCAGAGCAGTCTCCATAGTTGACAGCATTAGTTTTCCATATAGTTTCACACCACAGGTGGGCACAGGGCTGCGCAGGGCAGGAACTGGGCCAGGAACCTCCCGCATAGGCCCCGGCAAGAACTGAACTGGGGGCACACCCCAGTTCAGCATGTGGGTCTGCCTGGGTTGGAGCCACGATTCGATCCTTGGGCACCAGGGCTGCAAAGCAAGTGCTTAACCCGCTGAGCCATCCCAGCTTCCCCACAAATAAAGTTTAAATGCCTTAATTTGATTTCCAGGGTTCCCCTGGCTCTAGGTCCAACTTCCAGAGCGCTTCCCCTACTTTTTACTCATGCTTTTCAACCCTAGAACATATATAACATTTCCCAAGTAATATATTTGTGTGGACCCTGCTACCCTTTTCATATCTGAGGCACTTCCCTACCTTTTGGATCTTCAAAGGTCGCAGAGGCTACCTCCTACTAAAGAAGCTTGGGTGGATACTTGTTTTCTCAGGAAGTATATAGTTAGAACATGGGTTCATGAGCCAGGCTCAGCCAATCATCAGGATAAAACTCACTCGGATTTTGAATCTAGAGTTAGTGACATAAAGAGGCATGAGAAGTGTAAGATGGCAAATCCATCTGACAGTGTTGGGGCAGCGCAATGAGCCGCACTGGTAGCTGCCATAGCATCCAGTATTCAGAGGCCACTGGGCGTAAGTGCTAGCAGCAGCAGCATCTGGGAACACCCGATGGTGCCGGTGGCATTGGAGCTGCAGGCTATGGAGTCGGGCTCTTCATACCCCTTGGGTGAACTTGTATAGAATGACTGCTCCAAACCAAGAGGAAATAGGGTTTCCTGCTGCATAGTAAAGTCAAGTGGCAAAATCAACAGGCTCAGAATCAGTTTGCGTTTACTTTTGCCATATAAGAGAAAATAGTGGAAGATTAGATAGATCTTATATTCAGGCAGTTATTTGGGAGTAGTTCATTAAAATTGGAAACTAATATGGCCATGGTCATTGTTCTGAAGGCTAAAAAAAAAGTAAGTCAGTTGTTCTGAGTTGTTTGGTCACAAACCACTGCTTAGGGCACAAAGGTGGCAAGTCCTGGGAAAAGAGAAGATTGTAGACAACATGAATGTTAAGATCACACTCTAAACGTATGGTTCAATGAATCAGTTTCAGTGCTCTAAATACATTAACAACAGCCCATTGATTTTATCTGTCCCTTAAAGCTACCTAATTGGCAGAAAATTTCATTTATTTAATGAAATTTGAATTGGCACTTACTTCCTTGCTACATATATCAGGACACTAGGGGAACCAAAACATTTCCTCCCATTAGACTCATGGGATGACTAACAAAAAAGAAACCATATTAAACAAACCCTCTGCTGTCTGGTTATTTTTCCCCCAAGAGGGCTGAGGGGGTGGTTATTAGTCCTTTTCTAATTTCTTTCATGTCCTAAATTTGCTCGTTTTTTTTTTTATGATCCCATTGATCTCTGAATCCCACAAGTATACAAATGACTTAACACTGTGCAAACAACAACACCTAAGTGAGAACTTTTATAAAGTTCTACGTGGCAATTTTGAGAAAGTGCATTACAAAGGAACAGATATAACCTAAAGTGTGGCAGGTAGGGTGTGAGTAAAGGAGTTAGATTTATATGACCTGAAGTGAAAAGAAGGTTAAGAGAGGCTGACTCTTGTTTTATGTATGGGAAGTATTCCTATATAAATGATAGTAAACAATCATTCTCAGTACCATGTAGGAGACAGAAATTGCAGCATGAAAAATTTAAACTAGACATTAGAAGAACTCTAAGGATTATGAAATGTGGGTATATATAGCCACAGGATTATAGTGTTGTTTTTTTAATATATCAATTTTAATTACAAAATAGTCTTTCCTGATAATTACAACATTGTGTCCTTGATAAAACTTAAATAACTTATACCCGAAGGAGAGATATTGGTTCCCGCTGATGAAGCATTAAATAGTTTAAAAACACACAAAAAAAGGATAGATAGTTATTTTAAAATAATTTTCATACAACCTAAAAAGGGGGTGACTCAACTCAATTTCCTAAAACAAAAACTTACATTAAGACTCTTTTCAGGGATGGAGAAATAAGTGAGACACATCTCTGCCCTCTGAAAGCTATAATATTGGAAGAAGGGTGAGCAGAATTAGCCAAATATAAAAATAACTACAAAACAAAGAAAAATGTAACAGACAAATACCAGAACCAAACTTCCATATTTCTTTAGCTAATGTCACTGTAATGACAACTTAGGTTATATTGTTGGTGACAAGAACTATGATTCAGATGTCGCAGTCCATAGGACTGTGTTTGCTCTTCCAAGGGGAACTGAACTTTGGCTGGATGACCATAAGATGAACTCACTACACAAAATAAAAGGAAGCTGTCATTTGACTATGCTGTACAGAAATATCATTTAACAAAATTTGGTAAATAGGGTTGAGCATTATTGGTTTTCTCATCATATCTTTAGGGAGTATATAAGGAAGGGTGAGGTTTCAAGTTAGCAAAGCTTGAAGAATTAAGCAAATGTGCTTGAAGAAGAATCTTTACATTTCAAAAATTCCAATTTCAAAATAGGCCCAGAAGAATTATAATTTAAAAATTTTCTTTTTTTACTGTTAAATTTATTAGGGTGACATTTGTTAGTAAAAATTATATAGGTTCCAGGTGTACAATTCTGTAGTACTTTGTATATGTGTTGCAATATGTGTTCAGCTTTCTTTCCACAGTATGTGCATGTATAGGAGACTGTAGTAATTGAAAACATGACTATTTCAAAAATATCATAAGAAAACTTCTACAAAGGAGTTAAGTGGCAATGGAAGCAGAGTTTTAAAACTTGCTCTATATTCAGCTCTATGCTGTGGACACTTGAGTTCATACACACAGATTCACTGTTGAAATAGTTACTAAGCCCAAATACTCACTTAGAAATGGCACTGATTTTTAAATCACTTAGCCTGCCTGATTCTTATATATATGCACTAGAAATAAGCCTTATGGAAACAAGATGCAAAGAAATACTTTCTTCCACAGTTCCTACTGTCCCAGGAATGCTGGCAGGATCATGGAAACAGCCTTCTTCAAAAGTCAAACCTGTAAAAAGTAATTTGCAGTAAAATATAGACTGATATTTGGTTGAACATTCTTTTTTTTTTTAATGCTAAAACTACAGTAGAAAAATAGGCAATGGCATGACCAAAACAATTTACAGAATAAGTACAAAGGTCTAATTAAAATGAAAAAAACATATTCAAAGAAATACAAATAAAATATTTTTCTATTATAGTCAGAAAATATTTTTAATTATAATGATCAGCACTGAGGAGTATGATAGTTAAGTGAATGCTCACAAACACAGGTGTCAGTGAAAGTTGGTACAATCTTAAGAAGGTTTATAACTTTGGCCAAGTTTTTCTACTTTTAAGAATTTATCATAATGGTATATCTACTATGAAAGACAGTACGGAGAATCCTCAAAAAATTAAAAATACTACATCATGCTGCAATCCCACTTCTGGGTATACGAGTTCTGACAAATTCAAGAATTTGTCACCGTGTGCTTATGTTGGAAGCACTTTACAAACCAGTGAGGTTTCATAACTTTTTGGTATATCAGTGTCTCACAGCTGTGTTCGTGTCGATGTATGGCAGTGTCTTGCTGAGTGGTATTCATTACTGTTGCGTGTTTGTGTGTGCCATTGCAAGAATGTCAGAGCTTGAATTAGAGCAATGAACATTAACATTAAGTGTCTTATTAAACTTGGCAAGTGAAATGAGGGACATGCTAGTTCAAGTTTATGGATAATGCCATGAAGAAAACAGCAGTGTACAAATAGATTAAATGTTTTTCTGAGGGGAGAAAAAGTGTCATTGATGAAGAAAGGGCAGGGCGGCCAGTAACGAGCAGAAATGACAAAAAACATTGTAGAAATTAATTGAATTGTGCATCAAAATTATTGGCTGACTATGAGAAGGTTAGCAGACCAGATAAACATTGATAGAGAAGCAGTTAGGAACACCTTCATTGAAAATCTTGGCTTGAGAAAGGTGTATGCAAAACTGGTCTCAATGGAGTTCATCGATGAACCAAAGCAAAGGAAAGCAGAAGTTTGCCAAGTCATTTTGAAGAGGCCTGATGATGTTTTGGGCCATATTATCACTGGTGATGAAACATGGGTGTACCAACACGACCCCGAAACAAAGCATCGAAGTGCACAATGGAAGTCAGCCAATTCTCCATGACCAAAACAGTTCTATCAGTCCAAATTAAGAGTCAAAATGATGTTGCTAACCATTTTTTTTTATATCAGAAGGATTGTTCATTATGAATTTGTACCAACTGAACAAACAGTCAACTAAATTGACTATTTGGAAGTGCTGAAAAGGCTGCATAAAAAAGTTAGATGAAAACAGTCTGAACTTACATTATGACAATGCACCAGCTCACAGGGCACTGTCTGTGAGGGAGTTTTTAGCAAGTAAGCAAATCACTGTATTGGAACACCCTCCCTACTTACTTCATCTGGCCCCCAATGACATTTTTCTTTACCTGAAGATAAAGGAAATATTGAAAGGAAGACATTTTGATGACATTCAGGGTAATACAGCCTTGACTCTGATAGTCATTCCAGAAAAAGAGTTCCAAATTGCTTTGACAAGTAGACTAGGTGCTGGCATTGGTGCATCGCTTCCTAAGGGGAGTATTTTGAAGGTGACCATAGTGATATTTAGCAATGAGGTATGTGGCATTTTTTTTCGGATGAATTCATAAACTAAATTGTCATCCCTTGTATATTCCTCCCCAACCTACCCCCTGAACTCTTTCCACAACTATTTCAAATTTTATTATTGAAATTTTCAATTATATACAAAAAGCTCAAGTCCCTGCTTTACAGGTTTTTTTTCCCCTCTCATTTTATCCTTAGAGAATTTCCCCATCATTTGCAAAACAAGCAATGTCTCGAAGGTTTTTACTATCCAGAAGTTAAATATTCTGTGAAGGAAGACACTTTTGGAGATATTTAGGCCAACATAATATCAGAAGTGGAAATCCAGAATGAGAGTTCTTCACTATTCTGTGGGTGATTATACATTCTTATTTCAGTTGAGATCAGTGCTAATAAAACAGCATTGTTTTGGATACACTACTTCTTTCTATACAAAAATGAATAGATTTATAATATGAAATACAAAATATATAACTAGTGTCACCTGAGGAGCCCGTTTTGGTACTTCATTAAATTTAAGTCTTTGCTATTATGAAATGAACTTGTAAAACAGAAATGAAACAGTTCTCTGTTCTGAGAACCACTTGAAGAGTAAGCAAGTATGCCAATCAGAAGATTGATATTCTTAGGATTTAATAATTAAAGTAGATAGCACTTGGTCAAAGATAAAGAATTCTAGTTAGTAAATGAAATGAACCTAGCAGAACATTGAGTAAGATGAAGAACAAGAGCATTGAAAAAAAAGAAAAGAAAAAAAAGACTTGAGTTAAAGTTTAGAGTAATGTTAAAGAGGAAATTAGGAAAGGAAGTGGTTTATAGAATCAAGTTTTTTAAGTATTAATTTGAGATTTTTACTTCTGTTGACAAAAAATATGTGCTACCTACCATTAACAAAACACAAAAAAAGCTTATACATTATAGGAAAAAACTGTTAAAGCATAAAGTAATTAATTGCATTTTTCCATCAGTCAGTTTTCTATTGTGTATCTAAATGTTCTCTTATGGTTTGACTTTAAAGGATGGTAGAATGTTGTACATCTATTATGTTATGGATTCTCTTATCTATCTTCTACTTGTCACAATAACCTTAGTAGACAAGGATCATCCTTTCCATTTTATAACTGAGTTAACTAAGGTTCACAGAAGTTCGAATACGTATCACAGAACTAGTAAGTAGTAAAAATAAATTTTAAACTCAGATTTCTCTGGCTTTAACTTAATGCTTTCTATTTGCTAGGCTAAACTACCTCAATAGCTTAAATAAGTGTTCATAAGTTAAGCCAACCTTCATAATACAAGGTATTTCTGACCTGGTAACAATGTGAGGTTAGACAATTTGATTATTATTTAATAAAATCTGAAAAATAGAATTTATCAGAATGAGCTTTAAAAATTGCCAGTGATGGTTAGAGAAGTAAAGAATAAACAGTTTCCAGAAGATAAAGTACAAAAGCTTTGCACACACACACATATGTATATGTATGTACATACAGATACACATATACTTTAAATATATGTGTATACAAGGGCTGTCCGGAATATACAGCCAGGCAACTGTTCTCATTATATTGACAATGACTTGATTTTTTTCCAGACAGCCTGTGTGTGTGTGTGTGTGTATTTAAAACACCATTCTAATAAACAAAAATGACAAGAACAATCATACATCTATTTTGCCTATCAACTTGGCAAATTTATTTTAATGCTAGCAAGAGTGCTATGATACAGTCGCTTCCATAATTGTTCTTAGGAGTAAAAATTGATATTATCTTTCTTGAATGCAATGTACAGTATGCAAAGGCTTGAAAAAGAAAACCCGTTCATCTAGTATGTTCACTTCTAGGAATCTTGAACAACAGAAAGAAAATTAAAGATCATAGCAAAATGCTCTGGAGAAAAATGTACATGTCAACATTATTTATACTGCTGAAAGAATGAAAACAATTGAACGTAAGGGCAGTTATTTAATAAAACATGGAACTTTCATACATTGCTTATTATATAGCCATCAGAATAAATTTCTCAATTATTAGTTATATAAGAAATTATTACAACATAATTTTGAGAAAAAATACAATGCTGGATATACAGTTTAATCATAAAATATTTTTAGAAATATATGCATACATAGAGAAGAAATATTAAATGAAAATACATTAAAATATTATCAGATGTCACTTCTGGGTTGTGTAATTATGGGTGAATTTTAGACTTTGTGTTTCAAAATTTTTCTATGAATGAGCACCTATCAATTTTAAAATAAAAATTTATAAACCTGAATTTTTACATGTCAAGGTTTAGTCATCTTTTATTGATGTAGTGGTAATAACGTCGCCTCTGAAAGAATACAGTCTCAATCCTTCAATTCATTCACTTTTAAAATTTATTTGCATAATAAAATTTTGTATATTTTCAATCTCCTTACTAGTAATTGGTCAGTTCAGAACTATTTCTTCCTGATTCAGTCATGGTAGGTTGTATGTTTCTAAGAATTTTCCCCTTTCTTCAAGGTTATCCAGTTTGTTTGCATATAGCTGTTCATAATAGACTCATTAGCCTTTGTATTTCTGTGGTATCAGTTGTAATGTCTCCTTTTTCATTTTTACTTTTGTTGATTTAGGTCCTCTTTCTTCTTTCCTTGGTTAAGCTAGCCAAGGGTATGTCAATTTTCTTTATCTTTTCAAAAAAATCAACTCTCAGGTTGATTAATCTTTTCTGTTCTTTATTTTATTTATTTCCTCTCTCATCTTTATTGTTTCCATCTTTCTAACTTTAGGCTCACTTTATTCTTCTTTTTTCTAGTTCCTTAAGGCATAGACTTGGGTTGTTAATTTGGGAATTTCCTTGCTTCTTAATGTATGCATTGATTACTATGAACTTCCCTCTTAGAACTGCCTTTGGTGCATCCCATAAGATCTGGTATTTTGTGTTCCCAGTTTTGTTTGTCTCCAGAAACTTTTTTATTTCTCCATTCATTTCTTATTTGATGCACTGAGTATTCACAGCCCCAGGTCTTCACTCTCCTTATATCCATGCCCTTTGAAGATTCTTTCACTAAGGACATGCATAGTCTATTTCTTTATTCCTTGCATCTCAACTTGCCTAGAAACTTCTTTGTCCCCAAATGGTTTTATCTTCTTTAATCAAGTTATTTTTGGTTGTTCTTTGGACAACAGGTGATTAGCAAACATGACACAAGCAGGAACTTGAAAAGTGTTGGCACAACTGGGCTTGCCAAGCTTTTGCTTGCTGTCATAATCATGAGGCCATACTCGTGTTGATCAACTGATCGATCCTAGGATCAGAAATTCTAAAGTCATTCTAGCCAAGGCCATCCTAGGTCATTCAAGAACTACCAATGTCCAGAAAAATAAGTGAACTCAGCCCAGATCAGCTGAATCTCTCAGACTTCTGAATGAAATATTTGTGGTTGTAGCCACTGAAATTTCATTGCTTGTTGTGTAACATTATTGTGGCAATAACTAACTTGTATACTCCATCACGGTGGTTACACAGAAGCTGGTCTACTCGATATATTCTTTGTGTCTTGATATCTTTCTCTGATTCTTTTGTCCTATGCTTGTATAAAAACAAGGGAAGAGCTACATGCACCTACTGCCTAAGTAGACTGTCAAGAACTGAAGAGTATGAGATTTTACTTTATTTGCAAGCTAACAAGTTGGCCTGACATAGTTTCAGTGATGCTGGTAGAAAACACAGGACTCCTCTGTCAGAGAAGAACAGTTTATTACTCACAGCAAGAGTGTAGCCACGCTATCATTAGTTTTGTGCTGTTTTCCAAAGCATCAATTCCCACAGGGAGTCATGAAGGCCAAATGACTCTTGCACATGAAATGGGTTGCATTTTGGGAGAGGAACTTCATGCTTAGTGAACCCAAATCATTGAAGGTACTTGGTGAGTCTGACCTCTGCTCCAGAAGACATTTCCATTATACTAGAGCAATCATGCTTGCCCTTTGCTTTGGAGGGAGACGCTATCCCTAACTTCCAAGGCTGTTGGCTATAGAAACATCCTTGAAAAGGTGGACCAGAAGCCAAATCCATGCTTCAATTTTAAGACATGCAGATAGAGGCTTATGAAGAATAAGAACTTTCTCCCAACACAGGTGTCTGCTGGAACACAGAAATGGCAGTCTCTTCTAATAGGTAGTTATTACCAATTTTTAGGAGCTTTTCTTCATCCCTGTCCTCCCATATCCACCAGGTTGACACACCCCAACTGCTTTTCCTTATCATTACTCGGCACTTTTTATGTAGGCTGGGGTGGATGGTGAGCACCAGTTATTTCAAAGCCAGTTTTGTGGCCTCTAAGCCATCCTGAGCCCAATTCTCAGGCAATAAGAAAAGCTCCCATTCTGTTACAAACGGGCTATATTGCCCAATCAGTGTGTAGATGATAGACTCTGTACAAAATAATTTAACCTGGTAGCTGAAATCTGATAAAAACTCACAGCCACACAAATTTATATGCTCAGCCTAGATGTGTACTATTGAAACTTGGCAGCAGATGCTGTGTGAATAAGTCTTGCAACAATCTTAGAGTTCTTTTTAGAATATACCAGATTCCACATAAGATTATGAGGCAAAGAAAACTTATAACTGGATTTAGCAAATGATAAATATCCTTTTTGTGAATGAAATCTCAAAGTTAACACGTAAGTCACTGATATTTACAACATTGCAACCAATTAGTCCTTTATTGCAATCAATAAAAGATTAATATTTAAACTATATAAGAAATTCCATAGTATTCATATCAGTGAGAAAACACTGGGCAATTGTGGTTTCTATAGAGAGACATTATTCAGATTTCCCTTCAAGAGAAACTCTAGCAAGAAGGGTAGTTGGCAGATAGCTGTCACAATCTTGGATCTACTGCACTGTTCATACCAAGGTCAGGATCTCCAGGTTGGCTCCCAGCCAATACCTGAACATGGCAGGGGTACCGGTACTAGGCTCTGACCATTTCCATCTATTAATACCACGAGATGCCTTTGATAGGCATTCTTTGCTCTGGGATTCCCCATTGGCCTGGCTGACACTTTCTCAGAGCTGCACAGCAATGAGAGGTTCCTACCCAGTCATCTTCTCTTCCTGGTCTCCTTTCACGAGTGTCAGATCAGCGCTAAGGTCAGAGGCTTTTGCTAACTGTTCCTAATCTCTTTTATCTCTAATTTTTAAAACAATTGTATATTTCTAATTTCAAATTGTGAAGGTAACTGTAATTACATGATTCTATCAAAATAACAAATTCAAAATTTGAAAAGTGTAATGGTGACAGCTTTACATCTCAATATTATTAACAAAACTTAAGTCAACTGTTAAAATGGATGCTATTCTTAAAAGCTAATGTGACAAATGATCTCATGAAGCAGTATGAGATACATCAATATATTTCCCAACTCAGACAGCCAAAGCAACAGCAACACAAAGTTTCACTGCACAAAGGGACATCAGAAAATAACCCTCCCACCCCCATTATATTCTACTACCAGGTTGTCCTTTTCCCCATAAAGTTTGTTATGCAATTACAATTAATAATAAATTCTTTGTATATGTTCATTTTGGCATCTGCATCCTAGAGGACCCAAACTGGACAAAGAACCTAATTAAAAATAGTGAAAGATTTGAACAGGCAATTAATTAAAAGGGAAACTCAATGTAGGTTGACAAAGATATATATACACATGAATCTAGACCTCTTTCTTAAACCATATACAGAAGGAAACTCAAAATATGTTAAGGACTTAAATGTTAAGACCTGAAACCACTCTGAGAAGAAAACATAGGCAGTAAACTCTTGGCCGTTTGTATTAGCAATATTTTGAGGGAATATATATTTGTGGGCAAAGGCAACAAAAGCAAAATACACAAATGGGACTACTTCACACTAAAAAGCTTTTACTCAATGAAGGAAACCATTGACAAGATGAAAAGGCAACCTACTGAATGGGAGAATATATTTGCAAATGATATATCTGATAAAGAATTATATCCAAAATATATAAATAAGTCACACAACATAAAGAAAAAACCAATCCAATTAAAAAATGGGCAGAGGTCCTAAATAGACATTTCTCCAAAGAAGACATACAGATGGCCAACAAACATATGAAAGTATGTTCAACATCACTATTTATCAGAAAAATTTAAATCAAAACCACAATGAGATATTACCTCACATATGTCAGGATGGCTATTATCAAAAAGGCAATAAATAAGATGCTTTGGTGAAGAAATAGAAAAAAAGGGAACCCTTGTGCTCTGTTGGTGGGACTGTACAACCCAGCAATCACACTGCTGAGTATTGATCCAAAGCAAATGGAAACAACAATTTGAAAAGATATATGCACTCCTATGTTCATTGCAGCATTGTTTACACACACACACACACACACACACACATGCATACATACAATGGAATATTACTCAACCATAAAAAAGAATGTATCTTGCTATTTACAACAACATGGATGGATCTAGACAGCATTATGTTAAGAGCAATAATTAGCTGGAGAAAGGCAAATACTGTATGATTTCACTTATATGTGCAATCCAAGAAACAAAACAAATGAACATACAAAGAAAACAGAAACAAACTCATAGGTTGATAAAAGGGATGGGGGTGAGAGGATGTACAGAAAAGGGAGAGGGATTAGGAAGTACAAATTTACAGTTATGAAATAGGTTGTGGGGGTGTAATATACAGCATGGAGGATAGAGTTAATAAATATCACAATAGCTATGTACAGTGATAGATGGTACTAGACTTATCGTGGTTACCACTTTGTAAGGTATACACATGTTGAGTCACTATGTTATACACCTGAAATAAATATATTATATTGCAACAATAATAAAAAAATGAATTAAAAATAAACAAGGACATACATGCAATACACACACATATATATAGAAATATAGAAGGTAAATTTTAAAAAATCTACCTCAAATATATGAAACTGAAGACCTACCAAAGGAAAGAAAATGGAATTAGAATTCAGGAAAGTAAGGCTGTCCCTTAAAAAGCAGGGTTATTTATGAACTGAAAAAAAAGAGTATAAAGATTAGTGGTCTCAGTAATTGCAGTGGTTAACATTGAGCACTTCACTATGCATTGAGCACTGTTGCATGTTTTTCCATAAATTAACTCAGAATCCTGTGAAGCAGGTACCACTACTATATCCATTTTAGAGATGAGGATGTTGAGGAATGGAGATATTAAGTAATGTGCCCAAGTTGTTAAAAAACAATTCACTCAAGTTCGGTTAAAAAGGTGGTATACTGTACATATTGGTTTAAGAACTCTGTTCTAAATGCCATTTTAAAATATGATGGGAAATGATATTACAATGAAATATAGCATTCAACCACATTTTTTTTTAATATTATTATAATTTATTGTTAAATTTAATGGGGTGACATTGGTTGGTAACAATCAGACAGTTTTCCAATGGACAACTCCACATCACATCACCCATGCATCCCATTATGTGCCCAGCTCCCAGAATCAGGTCCCCCTCCAACCCGATATATCTGGTGCCC